>JAMZAV010013033.1:0-21740 GCA_024449915.1 Sweltsa coloradensis | reverse complement strand
GGTCAATTTAAGAAATATATTAATTGAGGTAAGGTGTTGTTTTTTAATAATGATAATTGAAATAACTATTAATGATTTAAAATAATGATTAAATAAATGAATAAAACAGATTTGATTTTTAACAGGGAGGTTTGAGTTTTTAAATACTGATTGTACCAAAATAGTTCTCATTTATTAGCACAGTTAAGTATTAAATTAATTATAAAAAAAATTTACATCATGATTTTGTATAAGGGCGTGTATTTTGTTCTTAAAAATTATATTGGTCAACTAATGTTTAAACATTAGTGTTTATAATATAATACTAAATTGTTTACCATACTTGAAGTATCCATTGCTGTATTGAGTGGTTGTGATGTTGCTTTGGCAGAAGTATGTGTTGATATGACTTCAGCTAGGATTCAACCGACTTTTATATGTGTTTGATAAGACGGCGTCTAGTGTAAGGAATGTTACGTTGTTGGAAGCTTGAGCAACGCGCGTAATCAAAAGCCCCCATGTGTGACATAACCTCTTCGTTCACTTCCTCGACTTTGCCAGTTATTTGGATAAAATGTGATTTGTTGGCAATGACAATAAAACCATTTCACTTTCAGCACGATTACGTATCTAGATTATATGTAAATTGTGAGCATGGTTGAACCAGATTTTAGTTAGTTACTTTTTATTTATTATATTCCATGGTTATCATAATATACTAATTAACGTAGGATATAAAAAACAAACTGGAAGGCATAGTTTTTAACAAACACGTAACTTATAACTAGATATTGTAAAATGAATTTTTAAATTGTGTTCGTTGGTGCTGTTGGTTTCGACTTAATATTAATTTCGTCTAGTTCTAGACTTTGAACAAATTCGGATTTATTTTATAATTTACTTTTTGGTCTCCTTCATCTATCAACGTTTACAACAGTATAACAACGAATGAAAATCATCACGTTTTGTGGAAATGTTGTGATGATACAAACAAAACGTTAAAACTATGCTGTCGAGTGATAAATAAATAAGATTTATAATAACACATTGCTGTTGTCTATTATTGTGTAATGAGTTTTTAATTTTTTAATTGTAATGTATTAGTATTAGTATTTAGTATAGGTTGTTAGACACTAAATGTGAATGGGGCTATGCCCTTTTCTAGCAACCTATAACGCAATCATGTGTAAAAACGATAAATAAATAATAGAAATAAATAAGATGTATGAACAAATAGTTGAGTGTTGTATCTTATGTTCTGGGCAAAAATAATCAAGTGGATAATTCTAGAAATGTAATTTTTTCAAATGTGTGTCACATAATCGTTATCCGCGACCATTTACCATTTAAAATAACGTCATCACCACAAACATAGATAGTATGAGATTTATTCTAGAGTTGACCAATTTGATACCCACAAACCGCATCCTGACAGAAAGTTCAGTCGTTGATTCGAATACAGCGATTGAATCCTCTTAAGGTGTTCCACCCGGTTTTTCCATTTTATAAAATATGCAGCTATTTAAAAAATGTGGCGAATGAAATGCATACCTGGCACTATAAGAACACTCAAAACGACAATATTCTAAATTTTGGTGAACAAGCACCGTCCAAATATGCATCTTTAAAATATATTTTAAACCTTTCACTACCACACAATTTGTCAAAGTTTAGTTTTTAAAAATAATTTCAAAATCCTATTTTTCCTATGATTTTTATGTTTTTCAAATATGTTTTTTGTGTTTTTTTTTTTTTTTAGGAATTTTGGCAAAATTTTGGAATTTTGAATAAAGCTTCTTTTTAAGTAAATTTGTAAATTTGATGTAATTCCTTCAACAGATTTTTCTGAATTTTGCATATGTTACATTTTTTGTATTTCAAATAGTAGCAATACTAGAAAATATATTACTTTTTCGGGAAAAAAAATAAAATTGTTCCCACTTTTAGCCTTTTTTTGCAGATGTATATTTGCGTTTTTGTCTAAAAAAAAAGCACTCTTCGTTCCAATTGTGATTCTTTTAGATCTTCCTCAATGTGTGTCATCTCAAGTTTACCAGTATGCTGATGATACAACATTATTTCGATATATTTCAGGATTAGAGGATGTTTATGCATGCAAGCAGATCTATCTGCTCTTGAAATTTGTGCTTGTTGAACAATCGCAGTATTACGTCTACCTAGGTCCAAATCACCCCATTGCTCTAATACATTCTTTTAGGTAAATGCTCTAGTGAGGCAAAAACTATTACACTCCTCGCGTCTCACTATATCTTCAAATTTTGAAAGGGATTTTCACACAGACAACGTTAGAGAAGAGTTCAGTGTTAGTTTTGTCAGCGTAATTTATATAAAAGTAAATCAAAATCTTTTAAAAACTGCATACTATCTCTTATGCGCCCTTATTAAAACGTAGGTCTTACCAGCTTGGCACCAAACTTCTCAGCTAAAACATTGCATAAAACTGGAGGTTATTCAAAACCGTGCAAATAAGTTATTTAAAAAAATGTTTTTTATTCTGAAAGTGCCTCTGAGCAGCTTAAACAAATGTGGACTGTCATCAATACCAAAATATTGGTAAACAAACTGATGTTAGATTTTTAAGTAAACTTATTCGGTGTTACTGACCCTTTGATCCATTTAAAAGAATAACAATTCAGAAAATACAGTTTAAACCGACATAATACTGACCCTAACTTTTAAACCTCCCGTGCTAGAAAATCTATCTACAAATCATTTTTTAACGTGCGGTACTTATGAATACTTTCTCTAGAAATCAAAATATGCTCAAAATTTCAAGAATAGAATAAAAGAATATTTTAGTTAAATTGTTTTTATATGTCGGTATTACTCCGTCAGGCCTACCATATTTGGATACGACAATTTATGTTAATTAATTTATTGACTATTTTATCTTTGTTTTCAAATAACATGTGAGTTATTTGATTAGTTTTAATGAGGGAATCAGGAATTCTTGCTATGGGGCTATGCCCTCTTGATTCTCTTCAACATGTTAAGTGTACTTTGTAGCTTTGATTGTTGAAATAAATAAATAATAATAAATAATAATAAAAAAAGTATTAGTTTTATGCTCGGGAAAAAAATGTGGTCAAATGAAAAAAACTTTCGTTTACCCCAGATAGAAAGTTTGATATTTTGAGTACACTATAGTGGCACGCCAGTGCGAGAGGGTTTTAAAACTTCATTTGCGTTAGCACATCGTTAACGTAGATAGTTGGTTTCTGTGACATTGATGGTTGACTGCTTTTCTCAGGTTTAACAGGAGAAAACAAGGGATTTTACACTTCGTAGGGGTCACGAATTTTTTTAGATAACAGGTATTTTTGTACAAATTTGTACCGGAAACAGAAAAATTCGCAGGGACACGGTACCAAAAAATGTACTGTTTTCTTTTTGGTTAAACTGAAGAAAAAACAGTTCAAATATTAATGACACAGAAACACAACTACCACGTTGAAGAAGGTGCTAGATTGCAATTGCATTTTAAAACGATTTTGAGTGATACATGCCGTGTGCAAAAAAAAATGTTTTGGTGTTGTTATAGTGCCAGGTCTTCAATTTCATTCAATATTTTTAGATAGCTGCATATTTTAGAAACTGAAAAAAAAACAGGTGGAATTGCCTTAAAAACAGCCTTTAAACTTTGCAAGTCCCTTTATAACCATCCTTACCATAAATACCTGCTTCCTGAATTCCTGACAAAGAAACACACATTGTCCTGAATTGGTTTCTTACCATAAACATAAAGACGCGGTCTGTCGGAGAACTTGTTGGGAGCCCAAGAACATAATCGTAAAAAACTTTTATTCCTTTTTGATAAGTGTGTCACGGTATTGTGCACTTTTTACCAACCCGCACCTGCACCCGGTAGAGCAGATAAAACTCGGAAAAGCCGTCTGCCCTGTGCCCTAATTAGATCTCCGGTTACGTGAAACAAGCATAACACAATAAGCTCTTTATTCAAACTAAAAATAACTTTAAATAGCCACAGTTAAAAGATACTTGTACATGATATCTTGCCCAAAAATGTTGACATAACAAAAGGAGGTGGCGTTGTGTCACTCCATTGTTTATTACAAGCCCATAAAATAGTTCACACATA
Organism: Sweltsa coloradensis; assembly: GCA_024449915.1. NCBI lineage: Eukaryota > Metazoa > Arthropoda > Insecta > Plecoptera > Chloroperlidae > Sweltsa > Sweltsa coloradensis. The sequence goes on along the minus strand of JAMZAV010013033.1, from coordinate 17,641 downwards.
CAGACTCGAACCAATTATCCAGTTATATTTCAATGTGTGTGTGTGTCGTTATAATATCAATTATTGAATGAAGAACAGTTTAATATCTACTTGGACATAAAAAACAGGAGAAAGGAAACAGTTCAGCTGAATGCATTCACTTGTGGTAGTGAAAGGCAAAATCAGAACGAGCCCCCGCGGAAAAAACTTTGCATCAAATCAGTGCTCGTTTTAAGACTACAAATAAGGGTGGCAAATATCAAAAACATATTTTTTCTATGTTGATATTTGATATCCACATCGAAATAATATCGAAATTGAAAAAAGAATGTTGTTTCAAAAACGAAAACGAGGATAGGAAATTCGGGAAAGTAAATGTGTATGCACTTTATGCTGCGAATATCTCAGGAAAGCTGGTTTTATTTCTTCAAATAAGGCCGCTTGGTGACGGGTAACCTATGGTAATTCATCCTCACTTTACTAATGTGGAAGGGCGCTCGGCCATTACCTCGTGCGTGAGTTTAAAATATAGTTATCAATCTTATTCAACCCTTTTAGCACACACTATTAATAGTCGGTGACCGAAATTTTAGGGAAAATATGGCCTGTGAAAATATTCATGATTGAAAAAAAAAGAAATATTCTGGTTTTGACTCCTTGAGTCCCAAAGGGTCAAACTTTTCATAATTGTTTTGAATCAATATAACTACATGTGAAGTAAAATACATTGAATATTCATTTTTGTGCGGAAGCCTGCCCAGGGTGCAGTTCATGCCCCTGTTCAGGTGTCTAAATAGGTATGTTGCGCGGCTAGGCCAATGGTGAAGGGATGTACGAGGGCTGTTTAAGAGGACTGAACACCGCTCTTACAAAAAAAAAAAACTTGTGAAAAGACAATCAAGCCTAACAATCAAAAGCATTTGAGATCTTGAAAGAGGGCCAAGCTGATCTTATCTACCCCATTCTTCATTTGCGCACTCTTTTTTGGGTTTGTAGAATTACTTTTCCCCGTGACAGCATCGTTGCAAATCTTGGCAAAATAATAGTTCATGCAAGATGATTTGATATGTGGGAGTATCTTATAGATCTAAAATTTCAAATTGTTCTTGAAGAGGAAGCCTTCCTGTACCTTTAACTCGTTCCTTTTTCAGGACTTAAAACCCTTTCTCGTCTTGACGGGACTTACAAGACCCTCAGTTTATTTTTGGTAAAGCATTAGATGGATAGGATCATAGCTCTATAAGCCTGACGGGGAAAGTTGAGTTCCCACTTCTCCTGGAGAACAATTAGAGCTATGCACGTTCACATAGGATAATATTTACGCATTGCTACATAATTTTAAACTCTTTTTTGCGAGTAAAAAATTGAAAATAGTGGATTTTGAAAATATATATAAAAAATCTGAAAAAATTATAAATTGCCATTTTGTTATCCGATTTTCTTGTTTGTAAATTAATAGATGCTTGATTCTTGAACTAAATCTTTTAAAAAATTTAAAAAAATATAGAAATGCAGGTACATTGCAAAACATCAAATTTTTTAAAAAAATCAAATATTAATAAAAGAAAACGTTCAAACAAAATTTCTCTTTGGCATGTTTGTTGACGAATAAGTAAAAAAACAATCACTTTTTAAATTTTATAGGTTCGGGCAAGAAAGGGTTAATGGGAATGCGTCCTTAAGGTGAAAGTGGTTCGATCAGTGAATTCGATGGACTAATTTTAGCATTGTAAAAAAATGTTGGCACGAGCTCACCACCGTGTTAATTAACTACATTTAGTTTGTTTCAATTATTCCGATGCTTTCCAAGCCGCAAGCCCATTCTGCGTCGCTCGTCTCGCAGACAGATGCCCCCCAGTCTCTGCTTGTCCTAGGTCATGGTCGGATACCACTTTCAGTCTCGCCGATCAACAGTCCGGCCACACCTTCGCGCGCGCGAGTTTACGACCGATCTGAGGATGACTGGTCAGAAACTCGCGCGTTCCGTACAATTAAGTACTACCACTGTGAGGATAAACTAAAACATTTTTATTACACTGACTTTGAACACGTTGATAAATAGTGAAACAACAAGTGACAGAACCGCGTGAAAAAATATACTACAGATCGACCTGTTGACACGATTTTGAGTGAAAATTTATTTGTTGATTTGTATTGTTCGACGTATTTCAAAAAACCTTTTTTTTTATTACGTCACTTTTCCAAAGATAATAGGGAAATGATATGATACAAAGTTGGGACGTAATTATGCATTGCTATTAATTTTCGTGATTGTAGTTATGAGCACAATTAATTATTATTTCACTCGCTTCAAAACAGGTTTTATTGGGAAACGTTTGTACTAAGTGTGATAATTACACCAACAAATTTGTTCCTGTATCAAATCATAATTTTTTATCAATATTTTATCAAATAAAATTATTTAAAAATTGCTTATAAAGTGTGATTATTAAATTCTGCCTATTTAAACACAACATGTAAAAATGATATTCTTAATAGAATCATGACTATACACATTTATAAAACATCCCCAGCAGTTGCCCGGTGAAGGTTGTTTTATACTGACAATTAAGGGAGTGAAGCTCCCATACACAATCATACTTTTTCTGTCCTTCCATCCGTGGATCACGCTTCACGATAAAAACCAAACACAAAGTCCTATTGACAGGCGTTTTTTTTTTCATGGTGATAATAATGTCGAAGATTTTTTGAAAATTCATGACTTGGCACCCCCACCCATTACTGAATGGGGGAATAACTCGAACATTTTTAATGCTAATGTTTTTAAATTTAATTTTTTTTGTTGCTTTTAATGCTTTAGCCTTTTGCTATACAATACTTTTGATATTCAATTCTTTAGACTTGGTCATGTATTTAATGATTTGTTATAACGTATTTGTAATTGTTTTCAATTGTTTTTTGAAATTGTAAGTTTTAGTTTTCCTAACACTTGTGGGTTAAAACCGTTGTTAGAGATCAATAATAATAATAATAATAATAATAATAATAATTAAAATTTTAAAATAATAATAATAATAATAATAATAATAATAATAATAATAATAAAAATAATAATAATAATAATAATAAACCCCAACATTGTTTGGGGTTACAAGCTAGTCAAGTTCGAGATAAGTTGCTGGTTAAATTTCTATTGCCGCTAAAATAAAAAGTTTTCCATCTAAAATTTTGACATCATCTTGACTACTAGTGACGTACTACAAGTGCATTGGGGGGAAAGTATTATTTTTGTATTTAAAAATTTATTTGTATTTTTAAATATCTTTTGTCTAGACCTAGGCTGTAAAAAACCCTTGAAACAGTTGAATTTTGATATTTTGACAGTTAGTGGTGGGCATATATTCATTTGAGGCTTTTTGTACTTCAGAAAGGTAATATATCTAAAATAGAAATATTTGCTTTTTACTAAGCACCGTTAATTATTTTGCGAATGAGAAATTGAAGTCTTCAAAATTTCGCAAAAAAGAAAAGATTTATAAAAACAAAAAAGGCAAGGGGGGTTAGAAGCGAAGACCTCATACCCCCCCCTAAAATTGATGAATCATTGAAAAAAATGTTTTAATTCTTTTTAAAAGTGCTTGCTTTTAAAACAATAACAAAAATAGGTGATTTTAAAGATAGTAAAAATTTTTCTAGAACAGGAAAAAGGGACTAACGACGATGGATTTTTCTGAAATGGAATCATTACAGACCCCCAAAAGCTGGAAAAATGAGACAGCCATAAAAGGGACAGAGTTTAAAACTTTTGTGTGTGCTAGCTATTATAGGGTAACTTATTAGAGACTGTTTTAATAGGTTACGACAAACTCCATAGGGAGTTTGTTCGTAAATACCTTTTTAAAGTAATGAACAGAGAATACGACCAAAAAGAAGTTATAGTTAAAAATAAAATTTACCAAAAACATATTAAATAGAATAAAACGCGAGTAAAAAAAACACAAGCACATCAAATGAAACGGCAATCATCAGCAGAGACAGCGAAGAAGAAGCCCACTTCATCCCAGATTCTATATCCCAAAATCCCGGGTATGCCACCCCTGCAAAAACTTTAAAAATCCCCAAACCCACCCCAAACTTCCAGACCAACCAAACGTCCAGACCATCGAACGCCCGACCAACCAGAACATCCAGATTTCCGAACGTCCGGGCCCTCCCAAAACACCCAACTACCAGAACGTCCAGGCCTACCGAACCCCCAGAACCACTAAAAATCCAAAAAAACCAGGAAATAAAGATCCCAGAAAACTAAATCAAACCAAGGGGTAGATATAAAGCGAAATAGAAAATACACCTGACATGTAAATCTAAAGAACATCCTAGCTTTAGCATTTACAACAGCCATGTAGGGGGTTTGCGCACAAAAACCAAAACAAAAGCCATACATACCAAAACCCAAGCATTCAAAGGAAAGGGAACAGCGGTACACTAAGAACAAAAAATTTTTTTATCAGATTAACAAAACAACTATCATTTGCAACGTTCTGCGGCAATTTTTTGTGCCGCGTAGCAGTGGTGATTTTTGGGGCAAAAGGGAAAAAATCTGCAACATCTTCAAAGCAAAAAAGGGAAAAAAGTACGAAATGGGAAAAGCGACTATTTGGGAGAACGTTGAGTTAGGAGAGATATCGGTCGACTGGAACCAATCCCGAAGGGGAAACGATCTAAAAATGTGATAAGTCTCCCAAAAATAATTTGAAGATTAAAGGGGTTCACGCAAGCTAAAAAACCCTTAACAAATTTCATTCACAAAATTTTTGGGATCACTTAAAACCCCCCCCAAAAAAAGTGCTCTAGTAAGAATTAAAAAGAATAAAAATGTAGTATTAGAAAAGAACAAAACCGAATGTTTAAAAAAAAGGGAAAAAAACGTTTTTACCAACAATACTATCCCAAAGAAATAATGGGAAAAGGGAAACCCCAAACTAAGACAGAGATAGAAATTTTTGGACGGGAAATATGGGTAAACCCGGTAGCACACAACCAGGATGCAAAAGGGTTCAAGTGAAAAGCTGGGATGAGCGATTTTAATGAATGAATTCGAAGGTATAACTATTGATAAAATTAAGTCGACAATCAGTGCTACACATAGCGGGAAAGCACCAGGTAATAAATATTCAAAATTTTGGTATAAGAAATTAAAATACTACTCCAATAAAATTAAAAAAAATGTCTTAACGAGTTTATAAATGGGTTAAAGAAATCCCCAATTCTTTACTAAAGGGGTAATTTTCCAAAACCAAAGGAAAATGCACAAAACCCAAGAAAATATCGGCCAATTACAGTCTACCAACTATATAAAAATTGATTCTGCAAAAACAAAAAGTATATAATCTGCAAAGAACAAAATTAGGCGGGGAAAAAAAAGGATGCTGTAAGAACTCACAGGGATGTAAAGAACAACTTATTATTGACTCTACTGTAATGAATCAGGCACACAAAAAAAAGAATATTCACGTAAACTACTTTTGACTACAAAAAGCCTTTGACTCAACCCCACACACATGGCTTTTCAATTTTTACAAATAATAAAATAAAACCCAAAAATTGTAAACTTTTTTGGAAGACATAAGGAGACATGGAGAACAACCTAAAACTAAATTGAAAAACCCGCAGATAACTACAGATCAATACAAATTAAAAAGGGGTTTTCCAAGGTGACTCATTTAAATGCATTAGGGTTTTTTTCGTCATTTAAACCCCCTGTCACATATCTTAAAGAATCGACCTACGGATTTTAAAAATTTGGACAATAATTTGGGATGTCACCCCAATTCCCACCTATTCACATGGATGACCTAAAGTTTATGCACAAATTTTGTCAAATAAAAAGTCTAGTCAATAAACATTTAAATTTTGTCAAATATCTGCTGGATTTGGAGTAGAAAAAGTAAGACGCTAATATCGAAAAGGGAAGGTTACACAAACAGAAAGTTCCAGCTGATAGGGGAAAAAGGGTTGGAATAATGGCATAACGATGAACAAATATTTAGGATTCGCACAAGCTGCCAGAATTGAAATAAAATTTTTGAAAGCAAAATTGATAGATACATACAAGAAACGATAAAAGTCTATCCTCAGACGCAACTAAAGGGAAAAACAGATCACAGCAATAAAACATATGCTGTACCCTATGACATATTCATTCGGGTCATTTTAAAAGGACCAGACAGACATCCCCGCGTTTGGAAAAATTAACTCGTACTACACTTACCAACACAGAATACTCATCCTAAAACAACAATAGAAGATTGACACTTTTCCCAAAAGAAAAAGGGGAAAGGGGGGGGTAATTTATCTGAACATTTTATTTTAAAAAAAATAGACTTTTTAAGAAAATACTTTTTTACAAAGAGCAAACCCAAACCCACTTCATAGGTGTAGTTTAGCTGCAATCATTAACCCCCTCAATCAGCAAAAAGAAAATGCAAACTACAAGGGGAAACTCATAATACGCTTCAAAAAAGTTACTCTCCAGAAAAACCCTAACAAGAGACATTTTGTGACTACACAAAGGGCCTAGAATTTTTAAAACATCAATGGTGGGTTAAAAAAACGGGGGAAATATTTGGAGAAACAGAAGGTTTTTATATGGCTTTTTAAAACGAGTGATTGCGACGAAAAATTAAAAAAAAATACATAATACAAAATCGCAGTAAAAGATCAATGTGAAAATGGTATGAAAAGGGGGGAAAAAATGAAACTCATTCCGGGTCAAGTCACTTGTCAAAAAGATTTCCTCCAGACTAACCAAGTAGCTAACATTTTCATCAAAAACTAGCAATCAAGTACAAAACCCCATTGCACACACAACCTTACACAAAAAAACCAAGAAAGTACTAGATAGTAAAAATTCAAATTTATTACGCCGAAAAGTTTAAAGACCAAACTACATCACAAAAAACCGGGTTTAAAAAATAATTGACAAAAAAAAAAGAAACTCCTTTTCGACGTTCATCCCCAAAGTGCCATAAGTCGAGACCCCCTGGAAAAAAAAATTGACAAGTATAGTGAACTTGCAATTTAATCAAAAGATGTGGAAAAAAGAAAAAGGTAAAAACAAACCCCTTATTAATCACCAACGGGATCATACCGAAGAGCTACATGAAAGCATTAAACAAATAGATCTTCAAACCCTGATACATCGAGATCAAAAGGCGTAATACTCAAACGTGTAGAATAGTTCGTAAATTTCTAAAATAAGAAAGATACTTCGAGTTTTGAGACAGCTTCCATCCTGACATGGGTTTTTTGTGGTTTCCCATATCCAAGAGCAAATGCTAGGAGCGACGAGAAATCGCCAGACCCTACCACAGAAAAAAACCATCTACAAAAAAATATTTGAATTTATAAAAGACTTATTTTAGTTAGAGTTAAGACAAAAATAAATAATGTATTAATAGGACCATGGAAACTTGACGTAAGTCCTAAAAACATTTAGTCCGGTTTTAAAACCGAGTTTGTATGAAAACATCCAATAAAAAAATAATAATAAAAATACAAAAAAAAATAATAAATAATAATAAAATAATAAAAAATTAACCAATTTTTGCTCGGGGCTTTTGCCGGTCGAATCTGCTAAAAAGCATCGAAAAGTCCCAGCAAAAATTTTGTTAATTTTTACGGGCCGCGAAAGCCCTTTAAAATTGAAATAATAATAATAAAAATAATAAAAAAAAATAAAAATAATAAAAAAAAAAAAAAAACGGGGGCCGCCCCCCCGAAAAGAACCACATTAACTATTTTTTTTTTTGGTTTTCTTCGAAAATCTGTTGATTAAGTAGCTTCTCCCCTCTCTTTCCCTTTGGGGACTCCCGGGCCCCCGCTTTTATAAATAAAAATTTTTACAAAACCCACGGTAATGCTTGTCGCTACAAGGAATGACTGCAAATGCTCCACAAACGACGCAATGGGGGGTGGTGTGGGGGTATGCACCCCACAATACACCGCCCAAAATTTTTTTTTTTAAAAAAGTGATTCTAAGTGTTTAGATGAGTTAAGGTGCTTTGCTTAACGGAAAAAGAAAACATATTGATATGATTGATGACAATGACGGTGTAAGTCAAGTGTTGGAGGTAGGGAGGAAAAAAGTATTTTTTATTGAATAATTTAATTGCTAATCAAAAATACAATACAAGCTTCTAAATGTCGCTTACTAGTCACTTTCTAAATATGAATAGAATCGTTTTTAGAAGACCGGCGTTCTAAACGTATTTTCCGACAGTTCTTTCGTTGATGTACCTACAGTGTTCCGATTGTGTAACTTACTATTTGAGTATAGGAGGCCGCCTTTAAAATAAAATTTAAAAACAAAAAAAATGTTTATTGTTTAATAATAAAAAAGGAAGATTACTTCCTGTTGTAGAATGTAGTAAACTTTTGTAACTAGGTCAAACATGTTGTTCTTTTCTAGGGCCTACCTATCGTTATTAAACCATTTAGTCATATTAGAGCGAGAAAAAACACTTCTTATCCCAGCAATAAGCTTTTTTTGTGATATATATGCTAAATAATATATGACTGGTTCATCTTCGGTTTTATAACCAAATTTCTCACTTATTTTTATCCTCTCACAATCGTAGCTCGTCCCCATCTTCCCATCTCTAATCCTCTTGCCTAGGTCCCCTGATGGTCTCCCCCGTCTAATTCTTCCTTCTTCAATCCTTATTTATACATTCTCGTGGGCATATTCTCTTCAGTCATTCCAAACATGCCCTTCTCTTCCGATACATATATCCATCCATGCATTACAACAAAAAAAAACTTTACTATGATAAAAGGTTACAAAACAAGGGACACATTATAGTTTTCATAGAAACATTTAAAAGATATTAGATATTTGTATTCACTTAGACTAATACAGTGTACAAGTATAACTCTTTGCAGAGAAAGTGAATAGTCTATATTAAATAATAATAAAAGTGATAATAATAATGATATACACACTACACAATGTTTATGTTAGAGTAGATGCAAAATAATTGTATGCCAGTGGTATAGTAATAGTATGATACTGATATTGATATTGATATTGATATTGATATTATGATACTGATATTGATATTGATATTGATATTGATATTAGTATTGATATTAATATTGATATTGATATTGATTTATATGATGGTTGATTGATTGATATTATATACACATTGTTTAGTTAAAGTATAGTAGATGCAAAATAATAGTTACTCGATTGATAAAAACGGAAGCTTGACAGGAGTGAATATTATAATATTATTAACCTAACATATTGTCCACCCACAATCATGCTCGCACTCACACTCACACTTACATTCACACCCACTCTCATACTCATACACACCCACACCCACACTCACATCCACTCCCTCCCCCGCCAACCAGCGTCTAGACCGCCCGCTTCGTGTTTTCAAACAGTTGCGCCTTACATAACGTCCACTCGTGCCACCGTACTTCACAACTTGCTTGGCTGCAGCGCCGCCTAGCGAGGCATTTCCCAACTAAACTAGGAAGTTAGTTGTCACGTTCTCGGATGCGTCTGTTTACTGGAGCAGAACACAAAACAATACGTGATGCAGGTTCTAATTGAACAAGTGCAATGTAAGTTATAAAAAGGCCTATTCATTGATGGAATCGGACAGTTGTCGCCGGATAAAAGCACGCAAGCCGCGGGTCAGTGGCGTACGCAGGAATCTATTTCGGTGGAGAGGGCGGGGGGGGGGGGGGGGAAGATGGGGGGCTTAATTTGTTTTCAATGTGTTTACTCACTTTGCAAATCGAGAAGTATATTTATTGTTTCTATATAGACATTCATATTGTGCAAAATGTAATTAAAGCTGGGATTTCGAGTGATGAGACCCCCTTCCTCCACTATTTTAATAAATAGTTTTCGATGGTACAAATTTTTGTTTTAAATTATTTATTTGGTGGGAAGATACAAAACGAGTTATCAAAACAGAATAAATAATGTAATTTTAAAACTATTTTATCGATCTGCCCCGAACAGAAAAAGATGGGCGTAAATTCCACGACCGACTGCAACAAATGATTCGCGATAAAAACTTTTGAAATTAATATTCTTTGCTAATTGTCTAAAATCTTAAAACTAATAAAAAAAACGTCAGGATATTTTCAAACATCGAGTTAAATGAGAGTAGGTATGTGGCAGTGGAAGAGTTTAAGTGACAAGCGTTGAGAACTAATACAGTGCCAGGTTGATTCATTCAGGCACAAACTTCTACACGACCTGCTGTACAATAATTAACTGTTCAGTAATTACCTCGTTAATTTCTATAATTTACGTACGCTAATTGATTGTGAACAGGCTCGATGTAGAGCCATCCTTCTTATCTTCTAACGTCCCCTATACCCGACTGGAATCAACTTTTAGACACCAAACACGCATTATTTTGAACTTGACCTAAATTTAGTTTAGGTCGTTGAAAGCTGTACCAAAACTGACCCCAAAATTTGATCGTTGCATAATGATGTTATCAATAAGGAACTAATAAATTTATTTAACTAGAGCGAAAAAGTTGTTAAATTAGCTACAGAAATGCATGCGTCTGGATTGTAGTTTTTTCCCACTAAAAACGAAAGTGTGTCATCGCACAATGATCGTACACATTTACATACTGGCGATATAGTTTTGGGTGGGAAAACAAAAAATTTCTTGATCACCGATTAATATTATACACAAATGTTTGTGTTTGTGCGTGTGTGTGTGTGTGTGGGGTGTGTGTGTGTGTGTGTTGGGCCTATTGACTTTGGGTTTTAGAATTATGCAACATCGAAAGTTGAGCGTGTTTTTATTGTTTTGTTGACTAATTCTACTAAAATTATAAGGGCACAACTATCATGCCATGTTGCAAAATTATTTCTGTTTCGTAAGAATTTCACAAAGAATAAACGTTTATGCATATATAAAAATGTTTCCTATTTAGCCTAATTTACTGGTTTTCTATAGTTGGTCATTGTTCGCACGTCGATGGTGTCGGCGCCATCAGGGTTGGGCTTGGTCTGTTTAAAATTTAATGCCCACCTCTAAATTTAAGTTTGTGAAAATTATAATATTTAAATAATATAATTATCACATAACTTTTTTTTTTTACATTTCAGTGCATTGTTCGTACATTGAGCATGATGTTGGTTTTATGCCCCCCTTCCTCCCCTTTACCCCAACACGAAACTTTCTTTCTATTAAGATTGAGATGGATCAAGCAAATTTAAAACTGGCGTTTATAAAAAAAAATAAGTTGCCTTGAGGCAGAAAAATAATACTGAGGTAAACAAACGATATATATTTTTTATTTCGACCAATTTCAAAGAGACTTTTTGTAAAACGAAACTGGGTTGATCATATTTTTTTTTTAAAATAATTTAGAAAAGTCAGTATTTACAGGAAGTTCTAAATACTATTATCCACCCTCTTCTTGACACAATGTGTGCTCTTAAACATCCCTTGCCTCGTCCAATTTCATATGTGCTAATAAATAATAAATAAATAATAAAATAACTAAAGCGAACAGGACACATTTGGCAGTTGGCCCCATAGCTATTCGCTCGGACGGGAAGAATTCGACGTACCCGAACTTTAAAAAAAAATGTGAAAACCCTATCGTAAAAACTTTTGGGAAACCCCCCAACCAGTTTTTTATTCTACCCATTACAAATTGGGATTTCAGAAAGGTCTCTTTTTAATAAATGGATTAGAATGTACAGTAAATTCCTGCTAACAAATGGTTCAATCTATGTAGGCCTATTTATTAAAGCAGTTGAGTGAGTTTTGTGAAAAAGGAGTGTCCATTTGGTAATTGTTAGTTGATAATAATTTTAAATTTGTCTGCGGCATTGTGTTAAGTTTTAAAAATAATTTTTATATAAATTCTAATCTGCTTTTAAATTAAAGGTTGCATTTATTGTTTTTATCGGTACTTGTTCAAAATCGGGACCCCCCGAAAGTAGATTAGTGGGGTTCCGAGGGGATGGGGGTCGCGAAGCGCCGGGGGGGGCTATAGCTGACCACGGCAACGCGCTTCATGCCCCCCATGGCGCTTCGAGCCCCCCGCCCCCACTAACCTGCTTTTTTGGGGGCCCCGATAATGAACAAGTACCTTTTTATCTTTTACTTGAGAATTGAGTGTAATGTACTAGTTCTGTAAAACTAAATAAAATAATTACAAAAATACACACATAGTTCATTCATACATAGTTGTCATAAAGCATACATGGACTGCCCTACACTTACAGTCTTAGATTTTTAACATGGTATGTTTATCAGACACGATCAATTCACAAAATGTGGTCGACTTTTTAAGAAAATCCAAAAACATGGAAATCAATTTAATTTTTAAAAATTATTTAAAAATAAACTTCTTGAAAAGTGTTCTGTGTTACTGTAGAGCCCAATGTGTCCGCTTCTTGACATCTACCAAAATTGTAATCATATGTGGTGTCAGTCGGCAGAGCGAACAAGAATTTGCTTAAACGCATGTCCTATAATATCCTCGTCAAGAGCTTGGCTCAACTTTGATTATAAGCGAGCGAAGCGAGCGTTTCCATTTGACTCTGCCGAAAAACTAGTCACTGGTTTTGTTTTTTGTTTTGTTTTTATTTTTGTTTTGTTTTGTTTTTTTTTTGTATGTCTCGTCATAACGTTCGAACGGAGGCTCGGATCGAATTAAATTTTAACCATCCGCAAGCTTCGTTCTCGATGCCATAAGTTGTGTGGCCAAATCGTTCAAAAAGTTAAAAAGTTACATTTAAAGTTAATGGAAAGTTTTTTTTTTTTCAAACTAAACGGCGACAAAATCTGAGGTGGCCAAATCATTTAGACTTCCGTCCGGTCACGAATATGTTAGTTTTATTTTGATCCGATAAGTAGTGTTGATGGAAATTACATTGTAACAAAGCTACCGTTACCATGGCAACGGAAAGTCGCGCAGCTTTTTTGGCTATGATAGCAATCGAACGGAGGTTCGGATCGCGTTGAAATTTGGAGCATCCGCAAGCTTCGATCTGGATTGAATGCCATTATTTGTTGCAAAATCGTTTAAAAAGTTAAAAAGTTACATTAAAGTTAATCAAAATTTTTTTTTAAAACTAAACGGCGACAAAATCTGAGGTGGCCAAATCATTTAGAATGTCTGTCCGGTCACGAATATGTTAATTTTATTTTGATCCGATAAGTAGTGTAGATGGAAATTACATTATAACAAAGTACCGTTACCATGGCAACGGAAAGTCGCGCAGCTTTTTTGGCTCATGATAGCGGTCGAACGGAGGTTCGGATCGAGTTGAAATTTGGACCATCCGCAAGCTTCGATCTGGATTGAATGCCATTAGTTTTGTGGCAGAATCGTTCAAAAAGTAATTAAGTTACATTAAAGTTAATCGAAAGTTTTTTTTTAAACTAAACGGCGACAAAATCTGTGGAAGCCAAATCTTTTAGAATATCCGTCCGGTCACGAATATGTTAATTTTATTTTGATGCGATAAGTAGTGTAGATGTAAATAACATTTAAACAAAAGTAACGTTACCATGGCAACGAAAAGTCGCACGAAGCTGGAGCTTTTTTGCTCATGATAGCGGTTGCACGAAGATTCAGATCATTTTGGGAAATTTGGACCATCAAAAAATTTGTATAGCACGAGCTCGCTTATAAACGCGCCCAACTGAGCGTTTTTCCTAGTAAAAATAATAGTAGAGGCAACTAAAACAATGTGATGAATGTATGCGTGGTCAGAGGGTTTGGGAAAATATTTTCATAACGTAAAGACGATATTTATTAGGTGCACAGGAATGTGAGATCCTTATGAGAGGGCTGGTGTTAAAGGGCTATTACCCCTAAAATTAGTTTTTACCACATAATACTATAGCATAAATGACCTTTTTACAATTTATAGTTTTTAACTGTAATTTAACACCGGTTTTTTTTCATGTTTTTTGATTTTTGGGAATTTGGACAAAAATTGGCGTTAACTCGGATTGAACATCTTATTTTTTGTTCTCCCATTTATACCAGTGAATCGTACGAATCTTAAATTACCCTTTATAACATCGTGTCTTGAACACTTAAATGTGCAAAAATATGCCCTTCCGAAATCAACACCCTTTCTTGGCAATCAGCATATTTTGACCGAACCACTTGCCCAAAATACAAAACAAAATATAGCGGATTCAAAGAAAAAGCTGCCGAGAACGTCAATAATGGCAATTTTTTTTTTTGTGGTCAAAATACTACAAGGTCACGGGGCACAAAGATCGTCCCCATATTATTTCTTAGGGAGATTTTACTACTACCTAGCTCGAAAATTACAAAGTTTGACAACTTTTACAGTATCATGGTGGTCCCAATAATTTTTCTGTTACTTTTTAAATTAATAACAAATTAGCCTAAACGAAATATATTTTTTGAGTTTAGCTGGTGAATACCCCTTTAAACATACCTACACACACACACACACCTATATACCAAGTTAAATTTATTACCCATTTGGTAATTTATTCGTGGAATTTGCCAGGTGGCTCCCAGAAAGATCATCTCTGAACATCTTAATTGTATTTCCGTCATGCCTTCTGAAACTATAAATCACAGCTAGGCATCGATCTTGTTACGTCATTTGAGTCACTCGTGCATCCCAAGTCTTGAGTGATGTGACTTTTTCGCTCACTACTTTGCATAGTAAACCTTCCTGCTGTGAGAAGACTAAGTCGCTACGCACACTCGTCAAATTTATTTATATTTACATTCTTCTTTGACTATCTGTCGACTAAGTTTCTTCGCTTCCCTTTTTTGGGTTTTCCCCGAACCCGTTTGTATGCAAAGTAGGATGTCGTTCCCAAGTGCACAGAAAATGAGTGCGCTTAGGGGCCATCAGCGGCAAAGTGATGGCAAAGTTTTGCGTTGATGGGCCCGCCTATGGCCCATAAGCGCACAACCGACAGGCGGCGAACAGTAGGCGGCCCTCCTATGGCCCATAAGCGCACAACCGACAGGCGGCGAACAGTAGGCGGCCCGCCTATGGCCCATAAGCACACAACCGACGGGTATCTAATGAGAGTATATAACACATTAGATGATGGATTTAAAGGAATAATTAAATTGTCAATTTCATCATGTTTTGCTAATCATTCTCGCTCTTCTTCGTCGATGTGAGGAATATTGACGCTCTCACATTCAAGGTATATCATTTTAGTATCATTTAAACTTATTATTTGATAATATTAATATTATGATAATTATTTTTATTTATTTCAACAAATCAAGCTACAAAGTACACTTAACATGTTGAAGAGAATCAGAGAGAGCATAGCCCCATAGCAAGAATGCCTGATTCCCTTCATTAAAACTAATCAAAATAACTTAATGTTATTTGAAAACAAAGGATAAAATAGTCAATAAATTAACATAATGTTATAATATATTATTATATATCATTCCGATACCGAATACTCCACGTAGGGTTTCCAAAATAATACTTTGATTATTGCATTCAATCGACATAATTTTTAAATTAATTTCAAAAATGTTTATAAATACGGTAATTAATTTCATTGCAATATGCGAAATTAATCCGCTGTCGATAATGCTGTCACGTATCTATAATATGCCTTTGCACTTGCCGTTTCGTAGTGCGAATTTCACATACTTGACGCAGATGGAAGAAAACGAAAAATCTCTCTTAATAGAAATATATTCATTATAAATAAATAATATGTCATATTTTATGTTTGTAGAACTACAGCAAATAAATCGGACTAATTTATATTTAAAATTTTTCCTAAATCTTATTTTATCAATGATATGATCATGACATTGCCAAAACTATTTGTTATTTATTTTTGGGGTTGAAGGGGAGTACGCCCAGTATAGACGATTATAGTAAAAATTATGACACGTTTATCCCAGACATAATTATTCCAGCTAGTAATTTTTTTGTTGAAATGCAGATTTTTTTTCTATTTGTAACACTTACTCTTGTCTACAAACTGACATACTTGAAAATTGCACTTTCGAATTTTTTCTTCCACCGGTACGAATAGGTGGAAGAAATAAATTATATAGTGCAAGATATTAACGACAAATTTTTTCCAAGTAGGGCCTAATAGAAATAAAAATCATCCTTCAAACCAAAATTTATGAGCAGGGATATGTCCGGGATATACGTAATTAATTTCTCTGTAATTACTATTAAACCCAAAAATAAAAATAAAATGTTTTGAAAATGTCAGATGATCATAATTGATAAACTATATCCGTTTTTTTGTTTTAGGTTATACAAAAAAAAATTGCCGATATGGAATATTTGGTGTAGGCCTATATCAAAGTAGGGAGAGAGGCTTAAATTTAGCGATTACTTTACTGTCTGTCCGTCTGCCCGTGTGTGACTGGTAAAAATAATAATAAATGCAAATCCAACCTGAGCTCCTAATCACTTTCCGTCAATTTAATTCATACCATTTAGATATATGGGCATGATACTCTTTGGTCAATTTAAATATGAACAAGAGTAGGCCTACGCTTAAAACAACTCAATTTGAATACATATATTATTGAATCTTTAGTTTGATGAACAACCTGAGATGGCATTTATTTAGTTTCCATGTAAACAAGGTACGAAATGTTGAACAAGACGTTCCACAATGCATACACGCTGGGTACATCTTCATAAGGTAGCTGCGCGCTCCTCTAGCAGTGATCACGGTGGTGTACGGTCTGCGTTCCAGAGTCCGGCGCAGCAGGTTGGGGTTCGAGTACGGCGATGGGCGATAAAATTTGTGTATGTCTAATCACTCTCTCTGTATTAACTTGAAATTTGTTTTGTTCTCTTGCACACAGTTTATATAAATTGAAATGCTCGCACAATTGAAAAGATATATAATTTTAAACTTTTGTCAGTTAATATTTTCGTTTGTGTGCATGACTTCCTCGCGTCTCTACTAGATGGTGCTAGTGTTCCCGAAATATTCTCACCGCCGGTTGTAAGCATCCCGCTGTGACAAAAGTGAAGCAACTGTCGGATTTGCTACAGCGGCCCGCCTGTGGACCATAAGCGGCGAACTGATGGCAAACTGTGTATCGCCGGCTACGGCCCATAAGCGGGCCGTTGTCACAAAAATGCAGCACAGTATTTTCGAAACTGCTGGTTTTACTACAGTGGGCCGCTTATGGCCCATAAGCGGCGCGTTTCTTATGGCAAAGTTATGGGCGCCTGGCCAACCCCCTAAGCGGGCCATAAGCGCATCGCCGCTTATGGGCCATCAGCTCAACTGATGGCGATGTTACAGCTCGCCATAAGATCGCCATCACTTTGTGCTACTTGGGTTTGTATGCAAAGTAGGGATGTAATTTTCGATGTCTCACCCCAGTATTTGCATATTGATATATTTGTCATTGGGAAGTGTCCTTACGAGACTCTATATCAGGAGATCTCGGGTTCGAATACTGTCGCTATTAATCCTGACTCGAGATTGATTACGTGGTTTTCCCTCATTCGTTAATGCGAATGCAAGTGCTTGAGTCCTCTTATGAGACCTCGGACATCCCTCCAATATACCTAGTTCACATCGGCTAGCTCTGATGTGTACCATACAGCGGCGCGGGAATCCTTACGAATAAGTTTTTTTTCCTACTAGAAATTTTCAGTGTTATTTTCCCTT
>JAMZAV010013032.1:0-15988 GCA_024449915.1 Sweltsa coloradensis | reverse complement strand
TTTTTTTTTTTTTTTTTTTTTTTTAATTTTTTTTTTAAAATTTTTTCATTTTTAAAAAAAGGGGCATGGACTCCCATTAAAAATTTTGTTTTTATTAGTTTTAATTAATTTTTTAATTTTTAAAATTTTTTTTTATTTATTATTATTATTTTATTAATTATTATTATTTTTTTTATTATTATTTTTTATTATTATTATTTTTATTTTTTTTATTATTTTTTTATTATTATTTTTAAAAAATTTTATTATATTTTTATTATTATTTTTTTTTTTTCACCAATAAAAAACATTACTAAGGGGTTTTTTAAAAATTTTTCCCCGAGATAAACCCCACACCTCTAAGGTGAAACCCCTATTACAAAAAAAATTTAAAATATACATGACTTTAAAAAAATACAATCATTCAAGAAATAACTGAAACAATGTCTTCATACTAAAACTTTGCGTAGTTATGGGGGTTTCTAATAATGGCCTTTTGAAGCTCTGGAGTCCAGTGTTTCCCAGAGATATGTTGGGGTTCTTTTAAAAAATTCTTCCAATTGTCCCACAAGCTCCAAAATAAGGGAAAAAAATTTTAAAACTGACATCCAATTCTTTTAAATTTTCTTTTTGTAGGTCTCGAATCTTGGCGTTTCTCTGCTTCCTTTAATACATTTTGCGGTTGATGGTCAGCTACATCATGATCAAACATTTTTGGGGTCTCTTTTTTTTTAACAACAATGTTGGGGGTTTTGTGAAAAACTTCGACAGTGATTATTTGTCTTTCCACACAATGGTATATTAAACCTTGTCAACTATTTGCTCGGGTTTATGCATGACCATTTGTCAGAATTTTCGGTTATAACTTCTACAAAGTTCCAAGCAAATATGCCCCCCCTTATATGTCGATCACTGTTTTTCCCGTTTTGCTAAGACCGGACATCCAGAAAAAAGTGCCCCACGTTTTCTTCATAAAGCTACAAAAAAACGACACAACAAAATTAAGATTTTAGTTCCCCTTAGATTACTTCTGCCCAGCCACTTTTTGGTTGATCTGGTCAAATGTGGTTGCTCCAGCGTGAATATATTGTCCATGAAAATTTTAGTTTCCAGCAACTTTTTGGGATTTCGGATAATATTCTTTTTTCTTTTGATAACCTGACCTTGTTAGTGATGGCCCCATGTTTAAATTTAATATCGGTATTCCATCGATTAAAACTTGTTGCCAAATTAAGATAGATTTTTATGTTTGCTAGACTCATGTTTTTGAACCTTTCTAAAAAATTTGTATTTTCCTTTCCTTTATGTAAAATTTAAAAACCAATCATTGTTTTTGTATGACCCCTCATTTGGTTTATTCCGCGACCCCCATTTTCGTTGCGATATACAGTCTTTACGTCGTCGTGGAGGTGCTTCCCGTTTTTTGTAAAACTTTTTCTTGTTTTCATCTAATCTCTTAAGTTTTCAAGCCCAAAAACTAAATACCCCAAAAAACTATAAGAAATACTGGCACAGGAAATTGACCAATGCAATAGTTTTATTTGTCCGTTAAATTCATTTTTAAAGTATTAATTTTAGGCCTTTTTGTATTCTTTGCTAAATTTTATTTCATTAAATGTATGCTAAAACCCCTTTTACCTTCTTCACCCCAAGTTTTATAAGTTTATTTTTTACCAAGCCCCTCAATAGTGGTATGTCGTAAGTTAGATGTTTTACTTGAGAAATTTCCCTTTTAATGTCGCTTTTTTGAAATTCCGATCCAAATTCCAAAAAAGTCGTCACTGAAATTTTTGACGATATTTAGTAAATACTAAGTTCTTGTCTTTTTTGCGAAATAATTTAAAATCGCCAGTACAGAAGATGCGAGATTTTTCTTTTGGCAAAATACTACCCCAACCTGCGTCATTGAGGCTTTTTAAAGGGAAACAAGCTCATGAAAATAGAAGTGGCGATAAAAAAATCCCCCAAAAATATTCCTCTTTGTATGTGAACTTTTATTTTGAAACGTTTTCTTGGGTCTCCTTTTTTCATACTTGTATTCCAATGTAGCCAATTTTGCAGAATTTGACAACAATTTTTGGTTTGGGGCTGACCTTTATACTTTTCCAAATTTTTAATATCCAATAGTGGCCACACAAATGCTTTTTTTTGTAATCAACCAAAATACGCTAAATTTTCTGCCTTTTTTAAAATTTTCCATTATAGCTTTATAAAACAGAAGATGATCCTTACAGCCATACAAAACTAAAGCATATTAAGAAAAGTTAAGAAATTAGAGTGGATGTCAGTTGTTTTAGCCAAAAAATTTGGATAATTTTTTGGCCCGGGGCTTTCCCAGCTAGAATTTTTCCAAGGGAACTAGAAAATCACCCAATGTAATTTCCCCAAATTTCCCGGGAGAACAGCACAATTCAATTCTGAGTTGAATCCATTAGTTTCTAATTAGTTTTTTGTTTTTTTCCCAGTTTGTTTTAAAAAAAAATTTATTTAATCTTTTTTTGGTGAAATTTTTTTTTCAATTTTTTTTTTTTCCAAGCTTCGTAGAATTTTTTTCCATTTTGAGAAAATTTTATTTGTGTAAATTGCAGCGTTTTTTTTGTGTATTTCTATTCTTGAGTTTTTGCCTGGATTTTCGCAATGGTCTTCTACTTGACCGCATTTTGGGGTGGTATACTAACTATTCAAAAAGTCCCGTTTTTTTCAGTAAGTTTATACAAAAGTTTATTTAGTTTTTTTTCATGAAAAAAGGATAGATCTTCCGCCATAAATAAAATTTTTTTTTGAATTCGTTTTTCCCTTGGTTTTAATACGATTTTTTTAAAAAAGTGTTTGTTCTTTTTTTTACAAGCTTGTCTGTAATAACTGGGGCCCGTTCCAGAAAGAGAGTTTAAAGGGGCTTTTTTGTCCTTGGATGAATTCAACAATAATTCTATCTAAAACGCTTTAGCATTGGATTAATTGTTCTGCTTTTTTTTTAAATCTTTTTTTAGCGAGGCTTTTCACGGGAGTTTTGGGAAATTTTTCAAATTTTGTATCCTTTGAGAAAAAAAATTTCGCCATTAATTTGGGCACTTTCCATCAAACAGGAATGCACTTTTTAATTGTTTTCTTTGACTTTAATTTCCTTCTAAAACCATCTGGTACCAATTGTCTAGTTTTTCCATACGGGTATCGGAAAATCTTTTAGGGGAATAATTGTCCAGTTTTCCCTTCTGATTTGAGGCTGCAGGATCCCCCATTAATCACAACCTTTTACATCTTGTTGTTACATTTAAAACGAAATAAGAAAGTTCTTTTTCTTTTCAAAAATTTCCCTTTTGATTCGCTAGCTTGTTGGCTTCATTTCGGGTTTTTTATTGGGGTTTGCGTTCCCGCCAAATTTGGGGGGTTTTTTTTTCAAATTTATTGTCCCCGTTGTTTCTTGCAATAAAAAGGCACCAAAGTAATTTGGGTTTTTTCCTCTTACCCCCTGGTTGGTGTTTGTAGTATGTTTTGAGGTTACATTATCATCAACCTCGGCTCTTTTTATAGTTCCGGGGCTTTTTGAATTGCTGAATTATTAAATTTGTTTTATTATTTTTATTATTATTTATTATTATTTTTATTATTATTATTATATTATTTTATATTTTTATTATTATTTATTATTATTTTATTTTTTTTATTTTTAAAAAGGGCAGTGACGAAGTATATCACCTTTTGAAAATAAAGTCCTTAAAAAATAAAGTTTTTTTAGTTTCAAAGCTAAAAAAATGATACTTTTTTATTTTGTGTTTAAAATGTGAGCTTACGTGGGGTATCTTTGTGGTAGTAAAATTTGATTTTATGTTTTTTTTGACTTTTTAAACTTTCATTTTACCATTTTTCATTTTTAAAAAAGTAAACAAAAGCCAGTTTTTATGTGCGGGCTTATTTAACTTCTTTGATATAGATACTTTACTCGACGAAAAACTCCCCCAGGTCAGTGAAGATCACCTTTAGTAAAGAATTTGTTTAAAAATTGTAGAAGTGCCTGGAATATCTAGTAAGATAAAAATAGTGCACGCATTGTTTGTTTATCTAAAAACGGGGGATGATACAGAGACTTTTTAAATACCATAAAGTGGTAAACCCAAGGAAGGGTATTAATGGACACAGAGTATGAACATTTTTTTATGCGTTTTTTATAAGTTAATAGACTGGAAATAAGTTAAAGGATACAGGAAAATTTCTGCATAAGCATTTAAAGGGGAAATTTCCCTCACATGGGTCAAAATGTAACAGGAAAAGAAGCAGACCAAAGGCGAGAAATTTACAGTAAAAAAAAGTTGAACCCAGATTAATGAGGGGTTTAAGAAGAAGTCTAAGGAAATAGAGGGACAGTCTCCAGCCCTATAAGATATTTGTAAAATGCGATATAGATGGCCCCTCCCTCGTCTCCCGGGGTGAGGTGATAGTCTCGAGGGGACACGAGCATTTATGAAGATGTTTCACGCACATGTCTGCGAGGGGAACGGGAAAGATATAAAAGGTATGAGAAAGAAAAAGGATAAAAAACCAGTCACCATTCCAAAAATTATTTTGAGACACATACCAACACATACTGCAAATACGTACACAAACAGCAGCTTGGGGTTATGGGGAATAGCCCATTTTAAAAACTGGTGTTTTGTGTAGGGAAATCAGGAAGTCGTCCCAAAAAAATAGAAGGATATTGTGTTTTTGACCATCGGGGGATGCTGGAAAAAAAAATCAATAAGGGTAGTGGGGCCACGATAGAGGTTGTCAAAAACCCTGAGCGGGTTTTTGAAGTGGTGGAGCGGAATGAAAAATATTCACAGCCTATTGCTAAAATGAGTGGATCACGAGAGGTTTACTTGTCAAAACTCCCTTTTCAACATACGTTTTCGGAGCAAATTTCAGTCCAATACCACAACTCGTTGTGAAGATACCAGTTTAACCATTTAATTTTTGTTTTGATTTGCAAATAATTACCATTAGAAGGGATGGATCACCTTTTATTTACTAGCAACAGAATAACGGGTATAGGTTTAATTAGCAATAAAACAACCCCGGGTCAATGGTGGTTTTCAGGGAAAAGGGGCCATCCACTAAACCTCCGGGAATTCCCTATGGGCGCAAAGATCAGGGAAACACTATTAAAATTAATTTTAAAAGACATCAAGTATTGAACCCCCAAGAAAAAATGATACATAAATTGAATTCAAAATATCGCTGTAAGAGAAAAGGGAGATTTTACTGGGGTTTTCAAAAAAAGAATGTAAGGGGTTTATATTCAAAAAATCACCCCTTAGGACAAAAATAAATCTGGACAAATTTCACCAGCAAAAAAACTGTTACCAAAAATTTTCTTAGTAATCAGCCCAAAAACAGAACCAAAAAGAAAAGGAACAAAAAAAGCAATCGTGGCAATGAATAAAATTCCACAGCTTTTTCTGACCTACGGATAACCCCGGTTTTTCACGCCCCCTCGGTTAGGAGGAGTATCCCCCTTTTTATCGTGACTGATTAAAAACCCCCTCAAGCCAATTTTAAAAAGGGCCCACTACCAAAGAAGAACAAGGGAACCCCAGAAAATACAGCTTGTTAGCTGTGTAAAAGGTTTTAATTTTACACCATGATTCCTTAAATGTTAACGAAGGTTGCATCGAAATTCCCTCTCGACAGAAACGAAGGTCGCCCACTTACCTCGAGGAACTGGGAAAATTTGTCAACCATAGCAACTCTCCTTCCCGAGAAAACTCCAAAAACATTAAAGGGTTTTAAAAACTCCGGCACGAGACCTATTGACACTGTCGGGTTTAACCCATAGAGCGAGCACATCGATCGGAGGACAAGAAAATTTCCAAATATTTCAAAAAAATAAAAAAACCCCAAAGTTAAAGGGAAAAAAGGGGTTAGAGAAAAAGAAGTAAAACGGGGATAGTAAGGGACGTGGTAGACGAACAGAGGGAACATGCGGGGAGGAGCGGGAAAAACGGAGGCCTAGAAAGACCGCACGGGGAAAAGGGACAGGCTATCAAAAAGGCGAGAATCAGAAAGACATAAGAAAAAATCCCTGAAGAAAGAAGATGCAACAAAATTTTAAAAAAGTTTTTCGGCGCAAGAAGACTTTTTAGGACATGGGGGGGAGCGCCAGCAGAGAAAAAGAAAAGAGGAAACCAAAAATTTTTAAGGCCCAAGGAATATTGGAGGAACCCCGAAGGACCACCAACCAGAAAACTTCAAAATGGTCCCAATTACCGCCTAAAATCAAAAAAGTGATAGACCGATTACAAAAATGAAAAATACTGCACCGGGCCCGGGACTACATTTAAATTCCGATATAGACGATTTGATAAGGTGGTGAATTGGGGCTGCGTTTTATAATGTGTGCTTAACGAACGCCGAATCCCTAGTGAAGGAAACACCCCGGACCGTATTATTTTAAAAACAAGGAGATAAAGATGATTTATCAAATTTGGGAGCCCTTTAAACTCTAGGACCAACATTAGGGAAGCTGTTGCTGGGATATTTGCTGATAGATTGACCTTTTGGGCCATTTCAAATAATATAATTTCCCCTAGCAGAAAGGTTTCTTAGTTTTAAAGGTTGTTTGGAAATAACTTTGTGCTTAAAAACAACAATTGACATTGCAGACGCAAAAACTCAGAAATTTGCTGGCAGGGCTTGATTATCAAACGTTTTTTGGTTCATGCCACATGCTTTCATTTAGGGCAACTTAAAAATTTGTTTCCCCAAGATTTTTCAAAATCGTTTCAGATAGTATGATGGTAGTACTACCGCAATCAGGACTGTGATGGGACACAGACAGCATTCCTACAAGTGGAGTAAAAAAGGGTTCCCCCGAGCCCCAATCCGTTCAACCTTTCAATGGAGCCCAAATTTTTAGAACAGTGAATATGAAGGGCTGAAATGGGGTTTAAAATGTATGACAAGCATAAAGTGGCGTTATGCCCACGACCTTTTTTGCTGTAGCTAAAATATGCTGCACTTATTTTTTTTCCGCATTTTTGGGGACGTACTACTGGGGGATTAAGGTTTTAAACCCAAAAGTGGCGTCAACACTACGTAAAAGTCAAAACCCTAAAAACACAGTTTTGTGTACAAAGGTATAAAGGTTACATGAAAGAGGAGAAGCTTTAAGACATTTGGAGTGCCAACTGGATACAACGTAAACAGACACCATTTCGAAATACAACAGATGAGAGAAGATATGCACAAATAGATGTTCTTTGTTGCGCCATGCAAAAGTTAGATGGGTCCGAAAAGTTTTTTCTAGCTGGGAATTTATTATGAGAGGTGGATCAATGAAAAAATCACTTTTCGACAGTTTACTTTGGGAAAAAAAGTCTTGGCAAGAAATGGAGGGAAACTTTTCAAAGAGCTAGTCCAGAAAGGTTTTCATGGCCAGCATGAAGGAGGGGAGGTGTTATGCCCCTAGGGGATTTAGGAGTACTTGAGTTTCTCTGTACAGATGTTGACTTGCAGAGAGCATTTTGTGAGAAAATCGCGGGGGGTCATGAGAAGTGTTGTTTAAAAAGGGGAAAAAGGCCAGCTCTAATAATGATGAATGTTGCAATATCTTATGGCCTATGGGGAAAGGGGATTTTGCGCGAATGAAGGGAATCCTTTAAAACTGGACAAGGCGATCGCTCACGAGACTTTGTAACCGGATTGGGTTTTAGGACATATGATGTTGCCCGACAAGAGAAAGTATCAAAATTTTTGGCCACAAAAAGATGCCTGACATTGCGGTTTCCCCCAGACTCAGCGGGTATTAGCCCAAAACACTGAGAACACAGTGCGTGATTCCTATAGGGGGGAAGTTATTGATAAGAAGAGCCAGGGGGAAAAATTATACTTACAAAAAAGTGTTAGAAGCAACCATTTTTTTTTGTACCCGGAAAAACACCCTTTTTGTGATTGGGGTTTTTTAAAAAAGAGCAGATTGAATGTCATGCCCTAAAAGGAAGCGATTCTGGGGGGAGGGATCTAATATGCCCATTGTGTAACATCCGCAAGAGACTCTGACTCATAAACCCTTTTATGCGCCATTCAGACATTCAAAAAAGCCATAATGATGACAGAACGTTTTTTTAGCGCATTTCCAAAAACGGCCCCAAATCACAGTAACTGTTAATCGGCGTAATCAGCAGATAACAACTCAAAAATTTCGGCCCGATATCATTATCAAAAAGTACTTTAAAAAAAATGTGAGAATTAAGATGTTGTTTGTCCATTTGAAAATGGCGCAGAGCGTTTATTTTTGCAAGACTACGTAAAGGGGGAAAAAAAACGGGGGAGACTGAAGGATTGAACAGAAGATACCTACCCCAGTGGGCCTTTTTAGCGGTAGTCTTGGGGGATGGGACAAGAAAATGAACGAGTATTGGGGGCCTTAGGGATAGTAAGAGAGGCTACATCAATGAGGGAAAAAGGTCAGCGAAAAATATCAAGTGGGTTTGAAAATTTTATGGGAACACGTGTCCGGGATAAGAAAATTTAGATAGAAAGATAGTAAAATGATCGTTTGTACCCGGGAAAGGTGAATTTGTAAGAAGTGCCGGGGAGCGCTTTTACGACAGTTTGTCGGGGGAATACGCTCAACTACGTCATTACACCATTTAAGGGGATAAAACCCCGGGTGGGAAAAGAGTATTCTGAATATCATATCATGGCAAAAGATTTTAGTAAGCCCCCCAAATCAAAGCGATTGGGAATAATTTCAAAAATTTTCCACACGATGAACTGTCTCAAAGATACAAATTTTTCATGATGACGAGACTAGATGAGATCGCGTTTTACGAAGAGTTTAAATTGAAAATAGGGACACAAAGGAGGAGTAAGGGAAAGTTTCTCAGCGGAAACAGCCCGGGAAAGACCAGCAATACTTTCAGATTCGCCGTCAGCACAAGAACATAAAAGGGGGAAATTTTGTGTAGTGTCAAAATTATCTTTCATGACAGACATTTCGCCACTGAAGAGAGACGAAATATTACTCTAATCCCCTGGATCGGGAGAGAAC
The DNA here is from genome assembly GCA_024449915.1 of Sweltsa coloradensis. NCBI lineage: Eukaryota > Metazoa > Arthropoda > Insecta > Plecoptera > Chloroperlidae > Sweltsa > Sweltsa coloradensis. The sequence goes on along the minus strand of JAMZAV010013032.1, from coordinate 6,981 downwards.
TACCTTTCCCCGTGAACAAATTTGTACATGTCAAACAAGGACATCAAAACGGTCTGTGGTGCAGCACCATCTCGTACGTAGAATCCAGGCTCTCCCGCTGCAAAAACCCAACCCAAGGATCCCCTTTTCCGTCAAATTTTTTACTGCCTTTCCCAAAACAACCCCCAAGTATGCAGAATTTATGGGAAGACACTCCCTTTCGAGTATGACTACGAGAAACATGAATTTTTACCCCGAATGGCCCCTTTCCGGGCCCAAACCCGGTCTCCTACGCCCCCCCCAAAAACCCAACCAAGTGATCCATTCTCCCCGTCAAGTTTTAAAAACAACCCTTCGACGGAGTGAAGTCCCCGGAAAAATACGTTTTAGGACAAGAAAAAACCCAACCATCTTAGTTTGGACTACACAAACTATTTTTAGAAATCAAGGATCTTTAATCATGATTTTTTTAATTATGATTTTTTATTTTTTTTAATCGGTATTTTTCTTTGAAAAAAATATTTTAAAAAAAATTTAAATTATTTTTTAATTATTTAAATTTTTATTTTTTTTATTATTTTTATTATTATTATTATTTTTTCAAAAATTTAAAGGCTTGGGCCGGTAAAAATTTAAACAATTAACTGGTCGGGGCATTTGCCCGTCGATTTGCTTTTTTTTGCGTTTGACGTTCAGCCCAAAAAGTGGGGCATCCTAGAAAAAAGAAATAAAATTAAAAACTACAAAAAATAAGCCAAGACAAGGCTTCCAAAGAAAAACAAAAAAACAAAAAAAAACAAACAGTTTCCGATCAGGCCGCCCTTTTAAAAATTGCTTTCATTCTAATGAAATCTTTTTCACACCCAATCAACCTCACATTGGAATTTTGGTGGATCGATACTCCCTCGAATCCCTTTTTTGGGGTGATCCATCCCCGGGGCGGGAGGACGAGAAGGGCCGATTTGAAACCGGGGGAAGATCCGGGGGAAAAGGTTTATTACGGGGTACGGCCAGCGTGGAGTTGCTTTAAACATTTTACTATGGGCCCACGACCCCCTCAGCTTAAACCCCAAAATCACCCTTAAAAATTTTTTGGTGTTTTAGTATTTCAATGGACTCTCTAACCCAAATTTGGGGAGTAAAAACCCAGGCTCTTTGCAAACTATTGTGGACTATCAAAAAGAATTTCATGTCTTGGATTATTAGATTTTAAAGCTGTTTAGCAACGCCGACTGTTCTTTTCGAGCATGCCTACAACGCTTTTGTTCTTCAATCTTTTTCCTACTGTCCGCATTTTGGCCCATATAAACCAATCCACACTGGGAAAGGGAAATTTGGGAAAACCACCTCTTGCAGGGAATTTATCCCACGGCTTCATAAAGGGCTACCTTTTTCCCTGGAGTATAAATAGTTTTTATATCTTTTTGGCTAAAATGCGACCAAATTTGTCCGTCGATACTTTACGTAAGGCAGGAAAAACTTCGTGATGTTACCCGGGGAGCCTCATCTTCAACTATCCATGTTGGGAGGCTCTTTGGGGCTATTAAAAGCCCGTTTATGGTTTCATTTTGTACCATTTTTTAAAAAGCTTTTCTGAGCCCACCTTTTCCCCCCCTAAAATTTCTTCGTTGACAGTTTTTAGGCGGGTTTTCCGGTGAATAACAGACTGTTCTGTGGAGGGGTGGATGGGGTTATGCAGGTACAAGTTGGGATGAGTGGTTTTCGATAAAATGAGTGGCCAGGAAAAAAAAAATTCCCCCCGTGACAAAAATTCCCCCAAAAGCTGTTGGCCCTTTGTCTTAATTTCCTTGAACTGAATGCTTGGGGGAGCTTTCAAATAGACCCAAAAATTTCATAAGGTTTCCCCACCAGGGCCAAACTGCATATGTCATCATATTCGCAACCAAAAACTTTGGTTTAAAGGGGGCCGAGTCCCGTGCTTTTGGGCCGAAATGATCCAAAAAGAGATTTGGGACTATGGAGATAAAAGGGCTGCCATTGGGGTGCCCTTTGTTTGTGATAACTTTTCCTTCAAAAACAAAGAAGTGGGTTTGAGACAAAGTTTAATTTTAAATCCCAAATGTGTTTGCCAAAAGGAATTTTTTCTCGTACCACCTTTTGCTTCTGGCACTGGAAATTAGAAAAAAGACCAATGTCAAAATACCACAAGTCTTGGGCACGAATGTTAGGGCTTTTAAAAATTCAATAATGAACCCAGTTTTTTAATTAGCTTGGTCTTGGCCCCAAGTGGTTGAATCTGTTTCGCCCAAATGGGGAGCCAACTCAGGGTAGGGGAACCCATTGCGTTAAAAATCGGACGAAAAGGAACTCCCGGGGTGTGAACTTTTTGGGAAAACCATAATCCCCGGAGTTCTAGCATCGTGGGGTTTTCGTTTTTTTTACCACGCATCTAATGGGATTCTTTTAACAGTTTTTTGGAAAGGGTATTTGCTTAGGGACTTGTTGGGGTAATTTGGGGCAACCTTTTAAAAGATTTCCCCTCTTCGCCTTAGTCGACCAAAACCATCCCCATTGGGAATTTCCCCTTTTTGTTAAGAATGATTGAAATTTTCTGAAGTCTCTTTATTGCCTTTTTTTCCTGCTTCTAAGATTTTTTCAGGGGCTTTGCTGCTTTCAATACTTCGTTTCCTTGTGAACTTTCCCCGCTTAGCGTCAGACAAAGAATCAAGGACGCTTCTACTCCCCTGATAACTCTTCAAATGGAAAACGGGTTTTTTGGGAAAATTTTGCCTTTCGACAAAACGTCATGGTAGGCATCTAACACTGTGCTGACAAATTATGGATACCTGGGTTGGGATGGTTAGTTTTCTCTTTTTTCTTTAGCCCGAAGACCCCAAATTTTAACTGCACTGCCTTTTCCTGTCATGGAGGTCCTGAGTTTTTTGGGGTGACAGAGTTATTTAGACCAATGTAAGGGCTCAAAATGCACTCAGTTCCATTGAAGTGTGAACGCTTGTCGAGCAAAATATCAAAATAGTACGACATTTTTGGATTTTGGGTTTCCTTTCCAAAGCTTCACTGTCGTTTTAAGATGTTGCGAGTAGGGGAAGTCCCTAAGGGGGTGAGATATTTTGCAAAACTGGAAACACACCTTTATCTCTACAGCGACAAAGAAAGCAAGGTCACACAAGAGACCCCTTCTCTTCTTTGCAGTTTCTCGAAAATTTTTTGATTTATAAAATATTTCCTCCCCCTAGAGGCAATGATTTCAAAATTTTAAAGGGTTTCGGGCCCGGGAAATAATTAAACAATTAAAAGGTCGGGGCTTCGCCCGTCGATTCTGTTTTATTTCTTTGACGTTCAGCCCAAATGGGGGCTATCCTAGAAAAAAAGAAATAAAATAAAAACTTATAAAAATAAACCAAGACAAGGGTTCCATAGAAAAAAAAAATAAAACAACAAAACAAACAGTTTTCCTGATCAGGCTCGCCTCTTAAAATTGCATTACATTTAATGAAACTTTTTTCACAACCAGATCAAATAATTTTAGAATTTTGGGGGTATCCCATCCTCCGTCGAACTCCACTTTCTTGGGGTGATCCATTCCGGCAGGAGGACGAAAGGCCCGCATTCGAAAAAGGGAGTAAGCCACACAGTAGCCCAACAGTTGGGCGAACGCAAAAGCAATAAAAGAGAATCGACGCGGCGAAAGTCCCCACCCGTTAAGTTGTTAATTATTATTATTATTATTATTATTATTATATTATTATTATTATTATTATTATTATTATTATTATATTATTATTTATATATTATTATTATTTTTAAACTACTACTATTATTACTTACTTAATGTGTAAAACACTGTACTGTGTTCATGTATGCTGACAAACTGTTTTGTTATTTGTCATAAGAACCTAAAAAGGCTTGAATCTACTTTGCAGCGGGATTTCACTCAATTATTAATGTGGACGCACGTTTTATGATTCGTTATTAATGCTGACAACTCCAAGATTCTACATATGTGCTCCCCTCTGAATCAGAAAGGCATCAACCTTTTAAGGCTGGATGTCCCCATAGCGCTCTGTATGTGCGGGAGGTCTACTAAATATTTTTTTAAAGCACTTTCCTGCTGTCTAAAATCTTTAAAATTTACTTTGTGAAACACATGAAGGTTTGAATTTTGTTATACTATTTTACAATTAGATAATTGATCGATTTTAAATGGGACAGACCTATATGCTAATTTCTCAAAAGAAAGGACTGGATCATGAGATAAATGTGTGGTTTTCTCACACAATATTTTAAATACTATTACCAGTTCAAGAGTAAGTATCAATATTCTCATTAATATGGAAGGACTATTTAAATCAATATAAACAGCTTTCGCGCGTTTTATAATGTATGTCTGTGAGCTCGCGCTCTGGGTTTTGTGGCACTATTAGGAACTCTTTGAACGTTCCTTCCAGACAGACAAAAGAGCAGCCGATGAAAGGATAGCCAAGCGGAGCTCTTGACCCTTCTACGGGCTGCAGTTCCAGGTAAAAGCAAAGCCTCTCGTCTTGTTATGAATGGCATGGGACTACAATGACCAAAAAATAGTTTTCAACTACCATGTCAAACAGATTTTTTAGTCGGAACAAATGAGAAGAGTTCTGGATTAGAATCCGTTCAACTCAAATGTCGATTGAACGTTCTCTTTGGACTGCAGAAACTATTACTATTTGTAGCACGTACATAGCTACATACTAATAATCAAATATATCAATCTATGGATCAAACGTTATTAATATTAATATTTAATGCAATCCCGAAATTAAAAAATCCATCCCGATCGGGGTTCGAACCCGAGTCGCCCACTTTCCGGGTGGGACGCCTAGCCAAACTAGACCACTGAGACGGTAACTATTTAACTTCTGTATTGTCGTTTCACGTTATTATTACGTTATTATAATATAATAATAATAATAGTAATAATAATAATAATAATAATAATAATAATAATAATAATAATAATAATTATAATAATAATAATAATAATAATAATAATAAGAATAATGTAAGTTATTCACCACCACGACGCGACGAAACATCCCGTCAATGTTATAATTTCTCTTCAATTATATCGGGTCGCGAAAGCATAACTTGTGAACTAATAATATTTATGTTCTGAAAATGTATATTGCAAAGTATGTACAGTAAAAATTATTATTATCATTATTATTAATATTATTATTATAATTATTATTATCGTAGCCAGGATTTGATTCTGGGGTTGGGGGGGGGGGGGGGTCCTGGGTAGGATGTCTCCCCGCTATTGCGAATCTGGGGCGCAGTCACAGACAAATTTGATTTTTACACTGCAAATAGTGGCATTTTACTAGTTTTTAGAGCGTTTTTCCTGTAATTTATAAAATTGTGAAGATCCACAAACTGTCGGTTTACAAAATTTGCCATATGTAGGACCTACATATTATTGTGTATGCCATAGTGCTATTTAGTATTATTATAAACCCTCCTGATTTGGGGGGGGGGATAGATAGGACTCCCCTGATTCCCCCCCCACGCTGTACGTGTATTGTGACAACATCAACAACAAAATACATATGAAAACTACTACTCCATGTGTACGGACTACACTAAATGCAAACGTACGCGCTCGCACAGTGGCGCACACGCATACCACATTAGCAAGCGAACTCGCCGAACATGCTCATAAATATGCATTATGTTTGGGTGAAAACTCATTAGCAATTTCTGATAATAGATCGTCTTCCATGAAGTTTACAATAATCGGTTACATACATTCACGTGGAAGTTTTTACAGTTTTCAGTCTCTTTTGATAAGTGAAACCTCGTGACCAAATTATAATACATTTAGGGCCGGTGTAACGGAACACATTTACTACTGAAATACGTTACTATAGTAATAATGGGCCGGCTGACATTACCGTCTAGTAAACGTTTTCCGGTCCCACAGTACTAAATCCTGAATTGAAGCTAGAAATAATTACTAGGTATATAATAGTTTTACCTATCCTTAAACACAGGCAGAGTATGTCACATCAGAACAATAATACTATTGCCCTTCATAGGAGTATCTCAAAGGGATAATAACTGTAATGGGATATTGTGAAAAGTTTATAGGGTGTTCTAAAAATCGAAATGTCTAAAAGAAAATAAAGTCTCAATAAATACATACATTCAACTCAATATCACTGATAAGCATATAGGTTGGTCAAAAATACGGTAAAAATCAGGTGATGGCCTTAAATTATAAAAAATAAAAAATTGACAGTTTCATGATAAAAAACATTTAAACATTGACTTCTGACAAGGATATAGGGTGTAAAAAAAAGACAAAGCATCATATTACTGCCAAAGTTTTATTTTTAAGACATGTACTAAATAAACACATCCATTCAAACCACATTCGTTAAAAGAATAAGGCGTTCCAAAAAACAAAGAAAAATCAGGGTGCGGGTGGCCAAATAGTATTGCCAAAATTTTTTATAATCAACAGACTAAAAAAATTTAACTCATTATAGCCTGGTAAGTGTATTATAGGAAGTAAAAAATTGTAATATCAGACACATGGCCTCATATAATCATACCAAAGGGTTTTATTATAATAATACATACATACATGCAACGGATTGTTTTGTCATAAGGGGTATAGGGTGGTTCAAAAAATAAGATAATAATCTGGGACTGGACCCATATTTACCACAACAAAATTCACGACACAAACATACATAATGCAACGGATTGTTAGTCTTAAAGGTATAGGGTGGTTCAAAAATAAGATAGTAATCGGGGCTGCACCACATACCACAAAAAAACCAAAAAATTCACGGGACCAAATAATTTAAAATAATGTAACGGATGTAATTAAAAAGGGTTAAAAGGGTTTTGTCTAAAAATTAGGAAAAAAAAGTAAAAAAAAACGGGGACCTGGCACTCACCCTCATTACCACAACAAGATTTCACGACACAAACATACTACATGCAAAGGATTGTTACGTCTTTTTTTAAAAGGGG
>JAMZAV010013031.1:0-38862 GCA_024449915.1 Sweltsa coloradensis | reverse complement strand
CCCTTTTTCCCCTTTTTTCACTTTGGCTATGATTTAAAAAAATTTAAAATGTATCATGTAATTTTATTTATTTATTAGTTAATGAAAAAAATGCTTAGCATTTTTTATGATATTTTTGGCATATTGTAATTCCCGTAATCATATTAATTTTTTATTGATTTTTTGTATTTTTTGAAATTTGTGTTTGTCCCATATATAGCAATGCATATATCAGGGACTGAAATAAAGATATAAAAAATAAAAAAACAATTAGTGATAAAACCTAGCTTTGAAGTATATTGGTGGAGGTGCCTATACTCACAAATTTTATAAAAGGGTTTTTCCCCGCCCTTCACCCCAGGTCACCACAAACTTTCTGTGTCGTCGTTTTTGAAGGACAATAAAAAAAAAAACTCGTGTCAAACAATTATTTTTTTTTCTTTATAGACGAGTGAGAAACTGGGCGTTTCAACCGGTTGGGTTCTATTGCGCCGCCGTGAAGAAAGTAAATTAGAAGATTTAAATGCAGGTATTTTTGATGATTGTTAGGGCGCGTAAAAATATTATGTCAAATACGTTTTTTAGTTTTTGTCGTATGGGGCTAAAACCCCTTTTTTATTATTATTTTTTGGAAAAGGACGCGTAAAACCCGTTAGGTATAATGACTACTTACCCTAGGGGATGGGTAGGGGGGCCCCATGCGGTCAGAACCCAGCACAGGTAAGGGGTTTGGGAAAGGGGGTTCTCCCGGGGCGTCACCTTTGTACGTTCCCCCTGCTTTATCGTGTTTGGTTTTATAGTGAGGCTTTTCACATGCATGACGTGGGACAGAATTTCTCTTTTCCCTTTTAAATTAAAAGTTAAAATCGTAAAAACTTTGTTGTTCTAGTAGAGCAATTTTTTTTATTGAGTTCTAGAATGTTTTGGGCTCTGGTCGCCCCCCTCGACGCAAGGGGTTGTCTTGACACCCCTGGATTTTCCAGACAACGGCTAGAGGTTTAGCTCTGTCACTGTTACTTTTGATAACTGACACGGCTGTATTAGAACTGATACCCGGACAACAGCCCAAAGATATTATGTCAGCATCACAGAAGGCGGTTCTCATGTCTAGTGCTTTCAGTGTAATGCATTCATATTGCGTAGGCGAGGGCCCTGTGTCCTTTTGAGAAAGTTTTATGCCCGATTAAGATTGTCAAATGTTTTCATCGAGCGAAAAACTGGAGAAAGATGCAAAGGAAACAAGAAGATAATGTATTATAGCATACAATAGAGAATATAAGGGAACAAACACGACGACGTGATAATCTAGGGCGCTTCAACCGGTTAGATCATATTGCGCCGCCTGTGATATTGAGAGTTGATAAGATGAGTTAATAATGTGTTTGAGGATTATATTGTTTTCAAAGTGTGTATATTTGAGTATAAAATGATGGCAAAACAATTGTGTTATTTATTTAAATGGAAATAAATAAATTAAAGAAATGTGTATGATATGATGTGAATTTAAATGTTGTTAAATAATACATAGTTAAAAATGAATCAATGGTAGGGAGACTTCCTTGTATTCTTTGACCAATGCAAGTTAAGGTTAGTTTAGTTATTTGTATTGAGGGCGCGTCAACCGTTAGGTCATGATTCACCACTCTAGCCTAGGGAACATGCGGAGGAGGCGCCTATGCTGGTCAGAACAAGCCAAGGGAAAGGGAAAGGGGAGGAAGGTGGGTTTCTTACGTCTCAGTCGTCATCGTCTTTGTCATCGTTCTTTGTTGTGTCATTGTCATCGTCGTCGGGGAGGTCGAAAGGGGGAGGTGTCCCCGACGACGATTGCCGGAGATCGCCTCTTGTTTGATTTTTTTTTTGTTTGGTTTATTTGGATTAAGGACGCGTCAACCGTTAGGTCATAATGCACCACTCTAGCCTAAGGGCGGGGGGAGGAGTGGCCCATGCTGGTCAGAACCAGCCACGGGTAAGGGGAGGAAGGGGGGTTTCTCACGCCGCGGTCATCATCGTCTTTGTCATCGTTCGTTGTGTCATTGTCATCGTCGCCGGGGGGTCGTCAAGGGAAGGGGGCAAGGTCCCCGACGACGATTGCCAGAGCTCGCCTCTAGTTTCGGGGAGTAAGATATTCCGCTCTTTCTAGCTGATGTTTGCGAGGTGGACTTTTTCTTTTTCGCCTTGTACGATTAGCAGAGCCATGCTCTGGGCCAATTCTACCCCAGACGGGGATTTATTCTTTGACCTATGCAAGAATTTGATTCTCTTCTGTCCTTGAATCAATGAAGTGTGATGAAAATATGTGACCGTCAAAATGGGAGCAATGCAGAAACGTTAAATTCTGTCTCTAGAATTTTGCTTTTCAGGCCAAAGCCGACGATGATTAAGGTTTCATTCATGTACGGTATTCGTATCCACGTTTTTTTTTTAATCATACGCATCGGATCTATGTCCCATTCGCAGAAGCACTAAGGACGGATGGCTTATTCATGCTTTCCTTTTAAGAAACTTTTTTTGCATTCTATTAATGCAATCATTATATTCTTTTCTAGACTAATTTTTCTCTAGACAGGGTATAGAAATTATGAATAAAATCATAACGATGCTATTGTGTAATAAAATTAATTAGAATGTAAAATACGCATATGATATGTTCAATTGGTAAGGTTTAAACGATATAATTAAAGTGTATGTACATAGTATGTATGACTTTTTGACACTCTTTGATAGGTGCTCATAAAATATGAACCGTCTTATACCTTCTTATTGGCAACCAATACTTTTGATACTAATGAGAATTTTTACAATAATATCTTTTATATTATTTCTTGTGCTTAAACTTATAAACAACTCCATTAAACACAATACGAAGTGAGAAAGTAGAGCGATTCAACCCGGTTAGGTCATATTGTGCCGCCTGTGATATTGTGGTTGACTTGCCGTGATAATGTGTTAATTAAAGAGTTTATGGTGTGTTTAAATCACTATATTGTTTTTTCTAAGTTTTTAAAAGAAAGTAAAAAGAATATAATATTATGATTAGTACTAGCAAAAATAAAAACATTATTTATTTTAATAATAAAAAAAAGTAACTGCATGAGGTGGATTAAATTTAGTTGGAATGAATTACTTAAAATGAGAAAAATTTAGAAAAGGTGTGTTCGCCGTTATCATAAGACACAAGTTCTCCATATTAATTGGGAGATAAACCCTATTGCGTGCGAAAAGGCGGACACATTCTTCTACCAATATGAGTGCCGGAACACATGCCATTTACTCTGCAACTCGGAATCTACCACAAGATAAAAAACATCTACAAGAGTGAAGTTTTTATGTTTTACGATGTCAATGATCCCCCCCCCCCTCAGCAGCCCCACTCCACCGCAAACCACCACCGCATATGTGAGGCATCGCCGCACGTCTCCAAATCGCGTACATTAGCTCAAAAGCCTCAAAGAAGTTTTGCCTCCCATTTTCATTTAACACATTTTCTCCATAATATTACCAGAATTTTCCGCTCTACCCAAATCTAGTTCATGTTAAAATTGAACACTGTCATTTTCAAGCCTCTTAGCGTTATCCGCCTTGCGAAATAAAAACCAGTTAAAGTTACAACAGGTTTTGTAAGTCTTTCACACAGATAATAATAAACATCTTTTGCCTGTAGGGGTTTAGCGAGGCAAGACGGCGTCTCAGACAATTCATAAGGCAAGGGGTCGTTAAGTTAAAATTATATAAATCAATTCCGGCAACGCGTACACACTACGAAATTAAGTATTCCCAATTATTGCGCCTCACAAAAAACAAGTAATTACTTAGATATGAGTGAGGCGCGAAAAACAGTAAAAATTCAGTATTTTGCCCCCTACTCTAGGAGACCCAAATATAACCTAAAGAATGCAGTAAAGACGTATGGAAAAAAATAGTTGATGAAAGAAAGACTTTAATCAAAAAGCAGATTTTTTTTTTGAACTTTTTTTTATCTGTTCATAGCGTCAGAATCAAAATTTTATTCAATTTAGCCGGAATCAATCCAGCTAGTTCAAAATTGAAATCTGAGCAAAAAGGTTTTTTGTGTATTGGTTTGCACACTCCTATTATTTACAACTTAATTTAAATGTTCTACTAGTTGTTTGTAGTTTTATCGCTTGTACAATATATTATAGTCAAACAGTACAAAAATCTTGAATAATATTACTTTTCAGGACGTCTTTACTGCATTTCTTTATAAATCATATTGAGGTCTAGGGATTCCCCTAAACAGGGAATGACACCACCGTGCTGGTCAGAACTCAGAACCAGTCACGGGCAAGGGGCGGGAAAGCGGGAGTTTCTCGTCACGTCGCCGGCCAGAGCAGGCCTCTAGTTTCGGGGAGTAAAAAAGTCCCCTATACATACTAACTGATATTTGCGAGATGGATTTTTGCTCTTGTTTCTTATATATGATTTACATGATCCATGCTCTGTTCGGTACTCAGATGGGAATACATGAGTGATTCATATTGGAATATCATATATTTTTTTATTTTTCGATATTATTATTATGATTATGAATTATTGAAAATAATTAGCATGACATAAAATATAATTTTTCGGATTCATTTAGTTTAAGGGCGCGTCAACCGTTAGGAAATAATGCTCCACTCTAACCTATAGGAGCCCCCCCCCTTCCCTCCGGGAGAAGGAGGACGACGACGTGAGAAACTAGGGCGCTTCAACCGGTTAGGTCATATTGCGCCGCCTGTGTTTATGACAATTGACTAGATGAGTTAATGGTGTGTTGATTATATTATTATAATAATTTATATTACTATTATTAATGATTACTATTACTATATACTTATTACGATTATTATTATCTAGTATTATTATTATTCTATTATTATTATTATTATTATTAACAATTAATTATTATTATTATTATTATTATTATTATTATTATTATTATTATTATTATTATTAGAGGAGCCCATGCTGGTCAAAACTAGCGACGGGTAAGGGGATGAAAGGGGGTTGTCACGTCGCTGTCGTCATTGTCTTCGTCATCGTTCGTGGTGTCACTGTCGACATCGACGTCGAGGGGACGTCAAGAGAGGGGGGCAAGGTCCCCGAAGACGATTGCCAGATTTTTTGTTGGTTTATTGGATTCAGTACGCTTTAACCGTTAGTTCTTAATGCACCACTAAAACCTAGGGGTGTGGAGTGGAGGGGCTAGCTGGCAGAAACCAAGCCACGGGTAAGGGGAGGAAAGGGGGGTTCTCATGTCGCGGATCGTCATCGGCTTTATCGTCGTACGAGGGTGTATGACGTCAGCGTCCGTCGAGGGGTCGTCAAAGAAGGAGGCAAGGTCCCCGACGACGATTGCAAGAGCTCGCCTCTAGTTCCCGGAGAGTTAATATACTCCCCGATTACTTAAAGCTGATGTTGGGCGAGGTGGACTTTTTTCTCTTAAATCGCCTTTTACGATACCAAGCAGGAGCCATGCTCTAAGGGGCCAATTCTTGAGGAGGTGAACGGGAAAGGTAAACATAACCGTCACGGTCGTCAATCGTCTTTGTAAATGTTCGTGTTGTCATGGGTCGGGGTCGTCTTAGGAGGAGGTAGTCGTCAATGAAGGGGAAAACAGTCCAAGGCGGACGAACGCCAGCGCTCGCCACTTGTATCGAGTTGGTTATATACTGATTAGCACCTTTTTCTATTATTAATGAAACACATCATTGTCAAAAACCCAAAGAAGTAAAGATAAAACGGTGAGAAACTAGGGCGCTTCAAACTGTTAGGTCAATGCGCTGCAGTGGTATTGGAAAAGTTAGTGTGATAAAGTTAATGTTGTGTTTGATGATTATATTGTTATCTTAGTGTAATAAGGAAATAAAATGATAGTGATGATAAGTCATAGTAAAAAAAAAGTTATTTATTTGGAATGGAAATTTAATTTATAAAAAGCACAAGTATAGGTTGATGAATTAAATTGTTGGTTAAAAATAAATCACTTGAATGAGAAATTTTGAACGTTTGTTACCGTTTCAATATGAGAAAAAGGACGCGTCAACCGTTGATTCATAACATGCCACCACTCTTGCCTAGAGGGATATGGCAGGTGGGGACCATACTTGGTCAGAAAAACCCGCTCACCACGGGGGATATAAGGGGAGGAAGGGGTGTTTCTTAACGGTCGCGATCGTCATAGTCTTTGTCGTCGTGCGTTGTGTTATTGTTCTCGTCGTCGCGGGAGGTCTTCAAGGGAAAGGGGGTTGTTTCCCGACGACGAGTGCCGAGATCGCCTTAGATTCGGGGAGTAGGTATATATTCTCTTACTAGACAGATTGTTTGCGAACAAAGTGGACTTTTTCGTCTTGATTTGTAATTTGTGATCTCTTGAATCGCCTTTTACGATTAGCAGCCGCCATCGCTCTGGGGCCAATTTGTACCCCCGGGCCAGACGGGAATTTTATTCTCAAAAGAAAAAAAATAGTTCCAATCTAAAATTTTTATTGTATTCTGGGGTTTTATTTAATAACCCGGCACAATCATTTTTACACCACTTTCAATATGATGGGCAGGGATGGATAACAGCCTAGAACCCGGATTTTGATTGGATAATTGTTTTACGTCGCATATTTATGCAAACTTGGCTAATCGAGGACGAAGGGAGGGACGTAAGGGATGACCGCGGGGGAAAAAGGGTGGACCAAGCCTGTGCTGGTCAGGAACCAGCCACAGGCGTATGGGGAGGGCAGAGGTTCCCCCACGTCGTGTGTCGTCTCGTCTGGTGTCATCATCCGTCCGTGTTGTCATTGTCGTCGCCGTCGGGGAAGTAGTCAAAGGGAAGGGGTTCCCGACGACGAACCCAGAGCTTCGCCCATTAGTTTCAGGGGAGTGAAACTCCCCTATTGGCAAAACGCGAGAAGGTGCGAGTTTGGAATTGAAGGCAGGTGCGACGACGTGAGAAAACTTAAGAATCGCTTCAACCGGTTAGATCATAAATTGGGCGCCCGTTATAATGAAAGCTAATGAAATGAGTGTATTGGTGTTTGATGGATTATATTATTTTCTAAGTTTAAAAAAGGAAAGAAATTATATGGTGGTGATATAAAAATTTTCAGCAAAAGAAAAATATTTATTCAAATTGAAATAAATAAATAAATAAAATCTGTTAATGTGAAAAAAAATTAAATTAATTAATTGGATGAGAAATTAGATAGTTTAATTATGCGTTCATCATATAATAGAAAAAAGTTCGTTATATAATTTGAAGAGATTCAGATCCATATTCGGTTCCACGCGTCTGGTTGACTGGGCCGTTACCGTACAGCTCACGTGATATAGGCTGTCACCATGAAACCGGACGTTAACCTATTGTAAAAATATTTTCGCGCCGGTGCAATAAAAAAACATTGTTCGTGTAACTCGGAAAAAAACAATACACAGAAAGTGTTTAAAAGTAAATCGTTTTAACGCAAGCAATTTGTAAACAAACACACGGCGCGATGATTCAAAAAGAATAAAAAATACTCTCAGGCTGATTTTGTCGGCAATTTTGTTATGTTGAAAAACCAAGTTAGCAACTGAAATAAAAGTTACATGTAAAAATGAGTGTCAGCAAAAAACTGTAGAGTTATTCACATTCGGTAGATTATAACATTCGGTTGCATAAAAAAAATCCTACATTTTACTTACTTTATATGATAACTCTCGTGCTAGTCTATTTAAATAAGGGCGCGTGAACCGCTTAGGTCATAATGCGCCACTCTAGGGCCTAGGGGATATAGTAAGGTGCTACTGCTGGTCAGAACCAGCAAAGGGTAGAGGGGGGAAAGGGTGTTCTCACGTCGCGGTCGTCATCGGGACTTTGGAACATCGTTGTGTGTCTCATAGAAACATCAATCGTCGAGGAGGTCGTCAAGGGAGGGGTGGAGGTGTCCGGACGTACTTTAAATAATGTTTGACACTAACAAATACGTTAAGAAATTATACCATTGGTATGTTCTAAAATTTAAAAACAGTGGAGGATTCAAAATAATATTGTGAGAAATTAAGGGTAGATAAACCGGATTCATGCCCCTGAGTTGGGTCGATGTACACGGATTCAATAAGTCTAAGGGCGCGGTCAAAACGTTAGGTTAAAATGAACAACTCTAGCCAAGGGTATATGGGGCTTGAGGAAAGACCCTCATGACGACGACGTGGGAGGGAAAACTAAGGGCGCATCAAACAGGTTAGGTCATAATTGCGCCGCCTGTGGTTTACTGGGACAATTGACTAGATGATGTGAATGGTGTGTGAATTTGATTTTTTTTTATTATTATTATTAATTATATTATTATTATTATTATTATTATTATTAATTATTATTATTATTTATTATTATATAAATTATGATTATTATTATGATGATGTTTATTTTATTATATTAATATTTAAGAGTTTTATAAGTGTATTAAGAACAAAAGAACATAAATATGATGACGAAAGTAATAGCAAAAAAACAAAAAGTTCATTGTATGGGAATAAAATTAAGGAATTAAAGAAATGTGTAGTTTATGAAGTTAATTAAGTTTGTTTAATAGATAACTTTTGGAAGAGAAATTTGAAAGTTTGTCCGCCGTTACATGGATAGAAAGTAAAAAAACAGAAAAAAAAAAAAACTTCTTTCATATGATTGGGAGAGATCAAATTGCATGCGCAAGGCATCCTATTTGGTACATTCGGGCCTAAGCATATGATGTAGGTTAAAGGTAACATCACATGTGTCACACTATGGGAATAACTTTTCTCTGGTTAAAGAGATATCCGTGTTGTAGGCGGGTGTTGTTGCCCATACGAAAGTCTTAGACAATACCACCTCTTCTCTACGTGAGAGTCGCGGACGTAGGGTGGACGAATTTTGTTAGGTCAATGTGGGCAATCACACTACGCAATTTGTATTTTTTTCAACAACATCCCAAGATGCTTGTCGAAAATCCAACAATCTTTGCTTGAATCCACTATTGACATCTGGAACGGGAATAGATTGAATCAACGTCGCGACGCCTGGGAAGCTTCCTTAGCAGCCCTTCAGCGGTCATTTCCCTCTGATGCCACGTGTCCAGGTATCCCAGCAAAAAAACTCTATTATATAACCCTTAGGAGGTTAGTTTCTAAATAGGAATTGGATGTCTTGTACCAACTGATGACTTGAATACATGAGGTTCATAGCTTGAAGTGAACTAAAAAAAACTATCTGAACAAAAAAAGGTTATTCTCCAACCAACGACAACGTAGAATGTATTTAAGAGCTTCACGGATGGCGGAATAACTCTGCAGTGAAAAACTGAACACACGTCCGCTTAGCCTGAGAACGTTCAGTTAAGGTGGAGCAATAAAAAGCAATTCCAACCTTGTTATCAATTTGGGAGCCATCTGTGAATACCAAAGTAAACTTTGATGTTCATGGAAATCTGCTCTAAAGTTAATTTTGAATAACTATCGCAAGTAAAGTGGGACTCACGGGGGAAGAATTGGTCCACAGGTACCAAGAATTTCCTCCACTCTTTTACCACCACCACCTTTCTGGCCCGAGCAGAGTGGGACAAGAGGTAGATCGTTATCTATCTAATAGTCGCTCGACCCTTCTATTGATTGGTCTCGAAAACCATCCAAGTAAAATTATTTTCGCTTGAATAGAGTTAAATCCTTCCTTCCTTTTGATTACGTAAAATGTTGTAAATTAACCTTTTAAAATGCACTTTAATGTTGCAAGATTTTAGCTTAAATGTTTCACTGAAGTAAAATCCACACGAAAATGGTTTTGAATGCTAAAAATTGATTGAAACACAAGAAACTGAAACAGTAAATATTTACAACCACACTTTCTCATCAGAAAATGCTAAGAAATATTTTGTAAACATTGTTAGTTCTCAATCAATTTTTTGCGTTTAAAAAAACATTTTCGTGTTAATTTTATTTCAGGGAAACATTAAAGTTCAATTCATTAACATATAAGAACATTTAAAAGGTAAATAACAACAGTTTATGTAAAGAAAAGAAAATTAATTTATCTCTATACAAGGGTTTAGGTCGATGGTCGAGGATAGGTAAGATCTAAATCTTGTGCACTCTGCCCGTCCGAGGAAGGTGGTGGTGGTAAAGAAAGGAGGAAATTCCTGGTACCTGCGGACCAAACTTCCCGTGAAGTCCACTTTAGAGTTTTTATCAAAACGACAAAGGTCAAATATAATAATCGGCTCTGGTGTAAACCAGGGGCGGGTATGATAAATACAAAATTAAAAAACTTGTGGCAAGATGAAAATTTCTATAAGATTAAACAAAAAGTTACCATATAAACTCCCGTGGAAGAGATGCTTGGGTTGTGTTAATCAAAGTGTCTGACATATGTCGTGTTAAAAAACATTCCGATTTTGCTGGGAGGTAGGCATAGCTTTAATTTTCATGTACATACGTAACCCATCAAGAGGTTTCTCCGTTCTGCCAAGGAGGCACACCTGAATCGGCCAAAACTTACAAGTGACTACCGGGGCTGTTCGAAATGCACCAAGAGCAATACGAAGACCACAATGCCGTGGACAGGTGTCTGAGAAGGTTTAATGGTGTGTTACTTGCTGAAGAGTATACGAAACATTCCCATAGTCCATCTATGGAAGAAAACTAGAGATCCGTAGATTCTCCACACGCAAAGTCCTTTCTGCACCCCACGATGTATGTACTGAGAACTTTCAATATAAGTGATTTTCAACATGCATTTTTTGCGTAACTCAACCAAACGTGGTCTTTCCAATTTACGGCTTTTTGTCAAACATATGCGAGGAAGGAAGGACATTGTGTTTTGAAACAGAAGTTCTACATTGTTAAACGATAGTTGTGGGTCATTTTGGGACTCTTTGAAGACGCAGAAAAGTGAATGCACTGAGTTTTTTCGGGAGAGACTGTCGTCCCCCCCGTTTCGAAGCAATTCACTTATATTGTTCAATCCCATTTGCTAAGTCTCTGTTCTTAGAGCTATTAATAAATTTATTGATCTGAAGAAGATTCCAGGTCATCTAACAAATAGGCACGAACTATGCTCTTGGAATTACAAATTCCAAACACTGTTTTATGCCAATAGCAAATAGTTGACACCGACAAGGACTGAGCCTTGTGGTTCACCTTTGTTTCAGTGAGAACGGAGGTCTGACAAAACATTGTTAACACGCCACTTTGAATGTTCTATCTTTTAAAAAAAAATTCTAAAAAATTTGGCATGTGTCCTCGAAAACCCCCAACTCGTGAATCTGTTGAAGAATGTTATATCTCCATGTTGTGTCGTAGGCTTTTTTTCAATGTCAAAAAAGGCACGCCCAACAACAGCTGTTTTGCAAACAAACCATTCTTGAAATAAAGGTCTCTAGGACGAAACCAAGTGGTCGATGGTGCAGCGACGTTGGGACGAAATCCACATTGGACGTTCGGCCAGTAAACCGTGTGTCTCCAGCTCTCCACATTAGTCGTTTTGTTGATCATCTTTTTCGAACAATTCTGGCAAAAAAGCAAACTTGTCGAGGAAAAATAGGGCGATATGAAGTTCGGCATCGGACTTGTCTTTTGTGGGTTTAAGGAGTGGAATTAAGATGGCACTAGCCAATCATCTGGGAAATATGTCAGACAACCATAATACTAGTAAAAAATAAAATAATAACTTCCAATGCGGGATCAGTCAGGTGCACAAAACATGCGTTGTGCATTTTATCTTCTCCCACAGATGTGCGGGAAGTAATGAGCTTAACGCCATACGAAAGTTCCCACAAAGCGAACGCTTTGTTGTAGGGCTCATCGTTTTCAGATAAAGAAATTAAGTTTTCGAGCTTATGTCAACTGCTGTGTGCTAGAAAGTCTACATCATATCAAGCATTGCTGCTTACGATCCAAAACATGTCTGAACCCAGTACTGGAAGCCACCATGCTGGAGTAGTAGAATTTTAATTGCCAGCCATCCTTCCATAGCGGGTATGTGTTTAACTGAACGTCCCACTAATTGATTTAACCTTTTCCACACCATAGTGGAAGAGGGGCTGTAATTTATAAGAGATAAGATACATACTCTTTGCCATGAATGCCTCTTACGATGTTTGATAATCGTTCTCGTTTTTCACTCTCTCCGGCTTGAAATGATTAAAATTTTCAAAATGTAGGAAATGTATTTTAAATTTTTTAAAAAGCTGCTTTCTTTGCCTTGATGGCAAAGAGCAATCTTTGTTCCACCAGGGGGACGACACGAACGGCGTGGTTCACCACTAAGTCAGTGGCTATACGGCATATGCTGCCATGAGCAAGCAATTTCTAACATTATTGAAAGCACGTTGGGTCACGCGAAACTAGTAAAGGTCCACCTTGAGCAAAAGAGACTGCACTAAAGTTCCTGGAAACTTTCACCAATCGGGCTTGCGCAAAGTCTCCACCCTGACTTGGATTGTGTGGCTATTGTAGTTTTTAATCTCCACTGAATTGGGAAAATGAATCACTTCCATGGAAATTTCATCAAGCACATTTAGCTTCGAGATCAAGCGATAGCATGGTGTACACATGACTAAATCTATGGCCGAAAAAGTGCCAGAATGTGACGTGAAAATGTGTCATCTGGCCCGCTGTCAACAATGAAACATATTGGTTGTAAGAAAAATCTGCTAAACACAAACCCCGTTGATCAGAAACTGCTGATCCCGAGTACAGTATGGTGAGGCGTTAAAATCACCACACCAAGATTTAGGGGTCCATGTCTGGTAGTGATCACGTCAATGCCTCCCAGATTGCGTCTGCTAAGAATGATAATGGTGGTGGAATGTAACAAGACAGCAAAAATGGTTACATTTGGATGTAAGCTGTAACGGCGACGGCCTGAAGGCGAGTTGTCAATGGAAATTGAGTGCATACACAGAGTCATGCCAACAGATGGCAACACCTCCCTGTGGCCGTTCACCTCCTGTATAATCCTACGGTAGATTTATAAACCCTTAACCCCCCACCGGGGGTAGGGTTATCAGTTGGTTTGGAAAAAAAGTTTACTTGTAATAATCAGATCAAGGGGTTGTGGTGTTTTATAAGAGTAGCTTTAGCTCTTCTAGATTTGCATTAGAATCCTCTACAATTCCACGGTTATTAGTGTAGCCATTTAATGTTTATAGGATGTTGGTATGTATTCTTAAATACAGCTGTATTTTTTAAATTTTCACTTATGGGTTTTAAAAATATCAAAAAGGATTCTTCATCCTTTACACCGATCCTCCAAACATTCCTCAGTAAGTGACGATTGGATGGGCGGTTTTTTGGTTGGGAATCTTAATAAATTTCTTTTCATATTGTACCCACTAAAATCCTCAAACAGGTTTATGTTTTTAACTGTGTGGTGATTTAGGTAACTTTGCTCCAAAACTTGAACATCAACATTGCTGTTGACGTCTTGTGGCGAATAAATTTACCTAATTTTTTACTCGGAATTGAGATAGAGTCAGGGAAAGGAACTCTTCTGTAAAGAGTTTTCCCTGCTCCTGTGTTGCTTTGCTGATATTTTAATTGATCTTGTTTAGTGATTCTGTATCACCAAGCAAAGTTTGAATCGTTTCCTTTAGCTTTGCGTTCTCTTGAACCATGGTGGGATGCTTCAAACATGGGCTGGTTAGCCGGCATCAGCTTCCAACATGGCTGGTAGCCGCATCAGCTTGGGGATTTATAATGTATGGGTTTTGAGATGTTGTCAATAGGATTTGTTGTCATTTATGCTCTACTACTGATGCTTACCGCTTGTTTTTTCGCAAATGATACGGAAGATTCAGATGTGTGGTAAATTTGTCTATACCTTTTTCCTTGCCTCATGAACAATTTTTAGTTTGTCAAAACCGCCATAATCTCACATATCTTCTTCTCTTCAGTCCATCTCGGACAATCACGGGAAGAAGAAGCATGCGGGACCACTTACCATTGACACACTTGTTTGGATGCTCACACTGCACTTCACCATGAGATTTGTAACCGCAATTTCTGAAATAGGTCTGATTTTACAAACATTCTGGTGTCGTCCCAATCTTTGACAGGTGAACACAATCTCATAGGGTTTGGTATATAGGTTCTAACATCTAAAAATGTGGTATCCCACTAACACTGTTTCAGGTAAAATCTTTCGTGGAAGGTGAGGTTTGTTGTGGCCAGTTGGAAATTCTTCTCCATCAACACGGGTCATTATTATATACAAGTCAATGACACCGTGTTGGACGTAGTTCCTCTGAATTTCCTCCATAAGTAACATATTTTAGATCAGAACGACTAAAAATTCCTTTAGAATTATTTAATTTCATTGCGGCTTAACTTCAATGTGGCAGAATAGGTAGGTAAATTTTGTGGTTTTCAAAAAAAAGTTCAGACTGCTTATCATTAGCTGTCTGTCAACCGAAAAGCAATCCATTTCGCAGTTTCCGTACTGATTTTACGTACCTCGCTACACCTTGAATTGCTTTTGCAATCGCAACTTGATGATATTTAAAAAAAAATGTTGTGTTATCTTTTAAAATGATTTAATTGTCAACATTTCTAGGTAATTTTGTTATAGGTTGGTAGTTTTAAACCATAGTTTCAAGGGGAAAGTTCTGGTTCAAAATAAAGACCAGGTCTTTTCTTTGATTGGTAAATTGTTTGGTTTTGTGTGGGATGGAAATGGGGTGATGGGGGTGATTAAGATTTTCCATAGTAGAAAAAGGGGGACAATCCTACAAAAATTCTCGGAAAAAGACTCAACTAGCCCACGTTGGTTCTACAACATTAGGGCATTGTAAACATAAAGATTTCTTTTTTTCATAGGATGGTATGCAGGAAAGAGCCCAATTTTTATGTCCGGACCAAAGGACATAGACGCAAATAGATCTTTACCAGTGTGGCGGCTCCCGGGACCTTTTCTTCCCATAGCTCTCCACATTGGTTACATACAACATACGCAATCGATGTTTCCGGGCTGCCCAATGGAAACATAATGGTGACAAATGTTTTGCACTAGCCGATTGGACCCAGGTGGGGCTAGTCTGAAATCTCCCTTCTATGATGAGCAGGTGGCCAAAGTTGCGTGTTGGTCCATGTTCCTCGCAAGAAAACATTTCCTAAACAAACCAGGATCCCCTTCCAACCGGACGGGTGCAAGAAACGCCCACGGCAAACAACGGCGGTAGAAGTTTAGAACACATAAGGGGGCCAGCATTGGAGGGTGAATAGAGTAGAAAAAGTGAAAAAGTACTAAATAGATATGATGGTAGAGTAAATGTGAGTGTGGGAAAGTGAAACATATATGCATGCATGAGAGCCCCTTTCGCGATTCTCCAGTCACCTCAAGATCTTATTTGAGGGGTCCAACACCGACTGCCCTGTGGTTTTTTTTTTTTTTTTTTTTTTTTTTTCCCGGGGGCCCTTTTACGAGGAGCCGAGGAAGGGAATGCTCTGGGGCCTATTCTACCCCGGGGCCCGACGGGGGATGCTTTTGAGAACCAGCCATGGTAAGGGGGAGGAAAAGAGGATAGTGCTAAACGTCGCGGTCGTTTTTTTTTTCCCCCAAATTTCCCGTCTTTGTCATCGTTTCATGGTGTCATTGTCGTATCGTCGTCGAGGGGGGTCGTCAAGTGGAAAGATTTGGTTTATTTGGATTAAGGACGCGTTCAAACAGAGGAAAGGTCCCCGAACGACGAATGCCAGAGGCTCGCCTCTAGTTTCTGGGGATTAAAATACTACCCTTCATTATAGCTGATGTTTGCGAGGTGGACTTTTTCTCTTCAAACGTCTGTTACGATTGCAGAGCCATGTCTCTGGGACATATTCCTACCGAAATATTTGCTTTTTTGTTTAATAGCCCGTCAAAATAAATTTAAAGCAATAATTTTTAATAAATAAAAAAAGAAATTTATTTATTTTAAATTTGTATGGATCGCTTCAACCCCCGTAAGTATTTGGCCCACCCAACTCGATGATATGGGGAGAAGCCCAGCTGATCAGAACCTCGGGGTCGCCGACGAATTGAATCTGGGGGTTAAAATCCGGGTTTTGGGGTTTTTGGGCCCGCCTGTGTTTTTGTATTTAATAAAAAGAGTGTATGGTGTTTGATGATTATATTTTTTTACAAAGTGTATTGATTAGGAAAAAAAAGAATAGTGAGTTTTTTGCCCTGTTTTTTTTGGGTTGGTGTGCAATATTTTTTGTTTTGACAACCGTTAAATGTAATATAAGCTCACATGTTTTAATCGCAAGCGCATAACCAAATTTTTGACCGAGCATAGAAAAAAAAAAATTTTTTCACGATTCGTTTTTCAAAAAAGATGTTGTATTTAAAATTTTTTTGAAATATTTTTTTTTTTTAATTTTACAAAATTACAAAACTTTTTGGGGCAAAAGTCCTAAAAAATGCCAAAATTGGGTTGAGATTGACAATCTTGAAATTTGTAATGTTTTGAATTTCCCGAAAGTAAATATTGTAAAATTATAAATTTTTTCAACTTATTCATTTTCAAGTTCCTAGGTGAGAGAACGAAACTCTTCTAAAAACAGAAATTCCCGAGCATTGGGGGCTCAAAAAATCCCTAAGGGCTAAATTTACGTTTCCTTTTCCATTTTAATGCATACCACAGAATTTTGGGCTGGGAATCCCCCAAGTCAGAGAGAGATTTTAACAACCCCGCCTAACATTGACATTTAGCGTTTATACTATTTTAAACCTTAAACACATTCGTAAAAAAATCTTATAAAAAAAAGGAAAGGAAAATTTTATTTTTCACTCGAACCGCTATGATTATTTACACAAATTTGTATTTAATAGGGGTTTTGAGCCAATAAATTGAGGGAAAGTTGAAATTTCAACATTCTTTCTAATGAAAGAGGAGGGAATTTTCTTCCAAACCTGTTTTTTAAAGGGTTCTTGTGTACTTTATCTCGAAAAAGAAAAATTTTTTTAGCAATATTTGTTTCTTTAGTATTGAGGTTTAAAATTTTCATTTTAATTTTAAAGGAAAAATTTTAAACTTTTTTCGGGGGAATTTCCAAAGAGTCAATATTATTATGCGTGGGAAAGTCCAGTTGTTTAGACCCAAAACTGTGAGAAACTAGGGGATTTTACCGTTTAGGGGCTATTGCGCCCTCTGTGATATTGTAAAATTTTTGAAAAATTTAAATTTAGGGGGGTTTTAACCACAATTCACACGTGTAATAAAGTACGAATACATTCAACACTGGTATATGTAAGTAAGTGTGCAATCCGAATGTAATTTTGACTGAGGTCCAGATAAGAAATTATTGATGAGTGATGACCTGGTACCTCACAAGAAGACCGTTGAAGAAGTTTGTACTTCTTAATACATCCAACTCTTATGTCAGTTTGTTATTCTATCATTCTTTTATTCATAATCATGATTATTAATTTTGACTGCTATTGGCATTCCGTGTTTGACTTGTTTGTACAATCCGTTTTACACAATCTTTATTTCTCTTGTGAACTTCGCAGTGTGTAGATGTAAAATAAGTTGTAGGGGCCACGATTAAAAAAAAACTCCAGAATGAATTCGCCCCTTGAATTTTAAGCCCGTATTTATGAATATAGAAAACGAAACGTTTTTATTTCTGAAATAACGCTAAAAACTTTACCATGTTTCGTTTCTAGAGTCGTTGTACCTGTTTTAGTATATAGACCGTGGGGGCGGTAAGCTTCGGTCAGGATCACGTCACGCCGATTTTAGAAATCCACCCCTGTTATAACGCTGGCCGACTCTCACTGCGCTACGTGCAACATCGTGGCGAGCGACGAAAACAGAGCAAGAGTACAAGACTGTTTAAAAACATGAAATGAGATGTTATTTTTTCTGTGGGACGCCTTAATTAAAGTTGCAGGCTATCATTGTCAAGGCATTCCAACATTTACGTATTATATTTTTTTACAATTGCTACATTTTCGTAGCACTATTTCTGAAACATCATATTGTATATGAAACTAATATCATATATGAAAAATTGTATTATATTTTTTATCAATATATTGTTGTCACAAATGGTTTAAAAAGTTAAAACAAATTAGAATTATTATTTAATGAATAATAACGCGATATTTAGTGTGTACTATGTGCATCGTCGCAGCTGTATGTCACTACCTTCACACTTATTCCTGCGGATGGAATGACGGCGCAATATAGTTTATATAATAAAATAATAATAATAAATTTTTTATTTAGAGTCTACCCACTCAGTTATATACTGATTTTCAGTGGTGGACTTTAAATCAAGCGAACAAGCAACCCTCGCAGGCTCCCGACGCATCGACGAGTGAGGCGATAACCACCAGATCGATATTTTTATAGGAAATATAGCAATCAGTTTCATCACGACTACGTGAGAAACTAGGGCGCTTAACCGGTTATTAATAGTGCGCGGCTGGTGATAATAGACATAATGGTTTCGTATTTAATGATTTAGTTTGTTATATAGTTTATAAAAGACTAGTAAAATGACATGCAATGTTATAGCAAAATAAAACATTATTTATTTGAATAAAAAATGAAAAGTGTTTTTTTGATGTGAAATTTCGAATTTTGTCTCCGTTAGTTATCTATGATAGAAGTTCTTCATTATGGAAAGATCAATTTGCTTGCGCAAAGCATCATATTTGATCTATTCGCTAACTTACATTATTGAATGTACGGTTTAAGGTACATTACATTAATTTGCACAACATCTGGGAAATAACCTTTTCGCTCTCCGGACGTTAACAAGATATATGTGTGTTCAGATGTGTGTGGTTTATAGGCTAATTTTGCTAAACCATGTGACGACGTGAGAAACATAGGGCGCTAAATGAGGTTAGGATATATTGCGAAGGACCTGTGACATTTGCAACTGTGATTGAAATTAGTTCAGGTTTTTGATGATTATATCGGTTTCCATGTATCATAAAGAAACAAAATTATGGTGACTATTTAATAGCAAAACACACATTATGCATGAAATCTAAACTCAGTTTGTGTCTGGTTTATTGGATTAAGGAACGCGTCAACCGTTAGTCATAATGCAGCACTCTAGCCTAAGGGGGGGGGGGTGTCCGGAGGCCCATGCGGTCCAGAACCAGCTATACGCTCTCTCGGGGAGGTAAGGGGGTTCTCACGATCGCGGTCGCATCGTCTTTGTCCTCTGTTCGTCTTTCGTGCATTGTCATCGGTCGCCAAGGAGGTCGGTCAAGGAATAAACCACGGAAACGAAATAAAAATGACATGATTCGTATCATCAAACGTTGCGACTTAAGAACATTTTGGAATTTTCAAATTTTTTAACGTAATTTGATTCAAGTCAGTCGTCACTTATAGCATCGCGCATTAATATGTGATCCATTAAAAGTTTGTTTGGATTCGTTTACATGATATTTTCAAATAGTTAGTTTTCTCTAATAGACATCACTCGTTACGCGTTTCACGGCGCGGGCTCTTTTCAGAGAGACGAAATGTAAATTACAAACGTGACGGTATAGACTTTGTAAGCTACGCGCTGTTAGAAGCAACTTTAATGTTTTAATTTCTTCAATCTCGAAGTAAGAACGTCAACACTACAGATTAATAAAATTCTACACAAATGAGAAACTAGGGCGTTTCAGACGGAAAAAGACATATGTTGCCGCTTGGAGAGAATTTAAGATTGTAAATTGAATTTGTTGTTTGTTTTTAATATTACTCTATCCTGCTACACAAGTTTATACAATTAGTTACAAAGTATGGTGCAAAGTCTGTTTGATTTTTTTTCAAGATAGTAAAGAAACCAGTTCAATTCCATCCATTTTCAATTAATTAGTGTTTAATTAGATTAAAGGTAGCGCCGGACCGTTTAGTATATCATTATGGCAACTTCTAGCTAAGACAAATATGAGGGCGGATCGACCCCGTGATGGAAGACTTATCCACAATCAGAGTATGTAATGTGGAAAAGTTACATTTCAACTGAAATACAACGACGACGTGAGAAACTAGGGCGCTTCAAAAACCGTAAGGTCATATCTATCGCCGCCTGGGATAATCATTAATTTATACGTGTTTGATAAAATTGATACAAAATTCCGATGATGATAGTAAAAGCAAAATAATATTATTTAGAGTCCATAGCCCCCCTTACACACAAGCTGACATTTAACATCTACTTAAAAGTTCGTTCTTCTATGAAATATGGGTTTGTATAGTATAATAGTAAATATCATTTTTATGTTAAACGTACCACATCCAACCCAATAGTTGAGTACATTTGATGAATGCGGAAACATAGATCCGAGAAGATCGCTTTGCAAATTTACTCTCCCAAACGTTGTTGATGACGACGTGAGAAAACTAGGTCTCTTTAACGTGTAAGGTCAATATTGCGCCGCCTGTGAATGAAAGTAAATTTAGAAGATTTAATGCAGGTATGTTTGATGATTAGATTTTGTTTTTTTCTAGTGTATAAATACAAATCAATTGAAGATGAAGAAAGTACATGATTCTAAATGTACATATTTTATTTTAATTTTGAACTAAGTGCTTGATTCCGTCGGTGTGTGTGAATTTGCAAAATAATAGCAAGAATGAACGTACCATAATTAAGTCAACCTCAGTGCCGTGTGGTAGGTAGTCGTTTTTATTCCACTCAAATGAGGGAAATTAGCGGACACAGCACAATTGTTTTGATGTTTTAGTTCATATGAGCTTTTTGACACATTAAATATTTATGACAACAACCAGTGAACAGGTCCATCATTAAGTTTGAGGGCCGTCACTCGTTAGATCCATAATGCAGCCACTCTAGCTAGGGGATGTGGTGAGTAGGGGCCCATTCTGGTCAGAACCAGCACGGGAGACGGGGGAGGAAAGCGGGGTTCTCAGTCACGGTCGTCATAGTTTCTTGTCATCGTCGCCGGGAGGTCGTCGAAGTGAAAGGGGAGGTGTCCCTGACGACGATTGACCGTAGCTCGCCTTTATAGATTCGGGAGTAATATATCTCGCCTCTTTCTAGCTGATTGTTTGCAGAGTGGAACTTTTTCTCATAACTACCCGACTTGTCCGATTAGCAAGAGCATGCTGCCCTGGGCAATTTTACCCCGGCCCAGACGGTTTAAATACTTTCAAATATTTTTTTAACCATTCGGGATCTGATAATTATTTTATCGCGTGCACAGGGGTGAATTGAATCAACGGACGAGGGCGCTCGAATATCGAATATTTTCATTGTATACACTCCCGTTACCTTTCTTACCACGTATACTTTTGCTATATTTTCGTCGGTCCGTGTAAAATGTTCCAGATGGTAACATGTCCGCCTTAGTCCACTTGCTTATTATCATATGCGATTCATATCAATCCTGGGATAATGTTTATTGCATGATAGCTTGTAGGTCGTTGGCATGGATTACGGTACGTGTTACGCGCGTGGCTACATTGATGTGCTTCCAGTGGAATTTGGATTCCGTCGTTTCCCATTGGTAGGGACGAAGTGATGAATAGTCTGTTCATTTGGATGTTTAACCTAAGCCGTAGGTTTTAGGCTGTATTCGATGGTTTAAGTTTTGGGGGGGGGGAATGTGGTAAGAGTTGTGCGTGTGATGGCCAAAGCGTCCAAAAGACGTAAAGAAATCTTTCAAACGGATAGGTCAAATTGCGCCGAATACATATTGTAAGATTTATAAATGACTTTGTTTGTTTATTTGAGTTTCATATTGTTTTTACGTTACGAAACACGACGTGATAAAGCGAGTACGTTTCAGCCGTTTATATGATATTATGAATATTGAAAGTTAATGAATTAGTTTATGGAGAGTTTGATAATTATATTGCTTTTTTCTTATTAATAAAAGAAGAGAAATGATGTTTGTGAAAGATAGACAAGACAAAAGATCGCAATAATGCTCGTCTCGTCGTGAAATCAAAATTCGCAAATCAAATCTGATTGCTCCACGATTGAGGAAGATGAAGTTAAGCGTGTTTTTTTTTTTTGGTTATAAATTAAGGACGCATTACCGTTCTAAGATCATAATTGCACATTCTAGCCTAAGGGATATGGGGAGGGGGGAAGGGGGCTGCTGGTCAGCCTAACATCTACTGTATACAGGAATGAGTTGGTTTCTCACTCGCGTGTCGTCATCGTCTTTGTCAAATTTCGTTGTGTCATTGTCATCGTCGTCGGTGAGGTCATAGGGAATGGTGAGGGTGTTTTCCACCCGACGATGTCAGCCCTAGCTCGCCTCTAGTTTCGGGAGTAATATACTCCCCTCTTACTGGCTGAATGTTTGCGAAGTGGACTTTTTCCTCGTTGAATCGCCTTTACGATAGCAGAGTGCATGCTCTGGGCCCAATTCTAGTCTAATTCTAACCCGGTCCAGACGGGGTGACATTATCATAATGAGTATAGTATAGTGCTATTGTGAAGAAAAAGTCAAAAGAAAAGAAAAGAAAAGAAAAGAAAAGAAAATCATCGAAATCAATCTTATATAGACCTAATTTCAAATAGAACTATAGACCTTACAATTAATATCCTATCCATTTTTAACCCGTCGAGGTAATGTTCGCACCCCTACACCACAAATCGACGACGATGCCAGAGGCTTCGCCTCAGATTCGGGGTGTAGTCTACATCCTTTGCTTACTAGCTGATGTTTGAAAGATGGGGCTATTTCTCCTTCCTCGCCTTGTACTTATTAGCAGACCAATGCTCTGGGCCAAATTCTATCCTCGGGCCTCTCAGACATAGAATATTTGATTACGTAAATGATGTTCATTTATTTCTGTATCTTGTCTTAGTTTTTCTTATAAATGTTTGTCGTTATCAATAGAACTTGAGAAACACTTACAGTACTGTACCCCCTACATTACATATATACTATTATTTCCTTATTTTACATTTCTAAAATAAAGAGCGATATTTTACCGTATTGTGGTTCATCTGTAGGATTTTACTACCACAGATTCTCTTTCCAGGCTATTATTTTACGCACGCAGGTTGCTTAACTTCTTAATGAAAATATAATGTGGACGTGGTTGCGGCTATGTCCTACTGGGTAGGTTTGTGTGTGTTTTTTTTTTTACTACAGTCTTATTAAATTGTATACCCCAAAAGGGTAAAATAAAACAAAAACATACAAACATTATCTCGCTGATGATGGCTGAATATGAATTGTATTTCTTCAACTAGCCAAAGTAATGGAGTTCAGTGTCGTATCCAGGGGGGGGAGGGGGGGATAACACCCCCCCTTTTTAAAACAACAGTGTAAATGAGAAATAAAAAATAGCTACAAAATTACCATCTTGACTAAAGAGATTTAGTAGTTACAAGTGGTTATTTTTGATGCTTTAAAAACGCACAGATTTTTTCACCAAAATGACCGTGTAAGAAAAACTTTTAGATTCAAACAGGATTTTTTGTAGAAAAAAAGTTGTGTGCTTTAAACGCACAACAGTTTTCATCCACACATGGCTGTGTGGAGAAACTTTTAGATTAAAACAGGTTTGTTGAGTAAAATGTTGTGCGATGCTTTAAAAAACGCACAGATTTTTCCCAAATTACCTTGAAATGAAACTTTTAGATCAAAAGACAGGATTTTAATAGACCTATAATAAAAAGTTGGTGATGCTTCAAAAACGAAACAATTTTCACCATTACTTTGAAATAGGAACCTTTTGGATTAAAAACAGGATTTCAGTAATAAAAGGGGTGTTGGTTTCGGGCGGTGTGGCAGAGAATGCAATAGAGTTTTCACCAATGAACTTGAAATAGAAACTTTTGGATAAAAACAGGATTTTAGAAGATAAAAATATGGTACATTGAACAATGCTTTAAAACGCACAGATTTTCACCAAAATGACCTGAAGAAGAAAATGGTTTTCGGGGGGGCAAGCCCCCGAACCCCCCACTTAGCTTTCTGGCAATCTATGAAAAAATTGAAAAAACCCCCCCCCTTTTTATGAATTTTTTTAAACGCCATTTAAGGGATTTGGGTAATGCAGTTTTTGCCAATTTTTTTATAGGAACCCGGGAAACCCAATAAACCCTAATGGGGCCAGAGAAAAAAAAAAAGGGAAAAACCCTTTTATGGCTTTTTAAAAACGTTTAAGGGTCGTTTTAACCCTACGAGGGAGAGTGAGAAATTTGGGGCGCTTAAAACGGAAAAGGCCCTAGGCGGGGCCGTGAATAAAATTGTGAGATGGGGAAATGGGGTATGTTCATGATTTTTTTTCAATTGTTAAAATAAAAAAAATTTATGGGGATAAAAGGGGAAATAGAAAAAAAAGTTATGTATGTTTTAAAAATAAAGAAATAATGTGTATAATTGAAAAAATTTTTTTTAAAAGTTTAACTTGAATAATTTTATTTTTGGTTTTTTGGTTTAAGGACGCGCCCAACCCTTTTAGGTCTAATGCCCCACTCTAGCCAAAGGGGTTTGGGGGGAAGGGGGCCCTGGTTCCGAAACCACCAAAAAGGGGGAAAGGGGGAGGTGGGGGGTTTTTCTCCCCTTCGGGTGGGCTTCGTCTTTTTTGGTCTTCGTTCGTTTGTCATTGTATCGTCGGGGGGGGGTCGTCGGGGGAAAGGGGGCAAGGTCCCCGAGACGATTGCCGGGCTCGCCTCTATTTTGGGGGGATTAGATACCCCCGCTCTTACTAGCTGATTTTTTGCGAGGGGGGACTTTTTTTGAATCCCCCTTTTACGATTAAGAGCCATGCCGGGGCCCCTTTTCCTCCCCCGGGGCCCCCAAAAGGTTTTTTAAAAATTTTTTGGGGCCCCGGGTTTTCAGGGAATGAAAATTTAATTTAAAACAAAATGAGTTTATTTTTTGGTTGGAAATTTTTTTTTTTTTTTTGGTTTAAAGGGCCTTCAACCTTTTAGGTCAAAAATGCCCCCACTCTAACCTGGGTGGGGGGGGGGGGGGGGGGGGGGGGGGAGGGGTTTCATTTTTGGTCAAAACCCCACCAAAGGGGTAAAGGGGGGAAAAGGGGGGGTTTTTTCCGTGTCATCGTTCGTGGTGTCATTGTCGCCCGGGGGGGAAAGGGTTTTTCCCAAGGAAAGGGGACTAGTATACTGACGACAATTTCCGGAGCTCGTCTCTATTTTTCGACAAAGACGTGAAAAAACTAGGGCGCTTAAACCCCGGGTTAGGCCCTATTTGCCCCGCCTTAAAAGGAAAGGAAATTAGAAGAGTAAATCCCGGATGTTTGATGATTAGATTGTTTTTAAGTGAAATAAAAAAAAATAAATTGATGATAAAGGGAAAGTAATAGCAAAAAAAATTTTTATGTAAAATGAAAAAAAAAAAGAAACAAATGTGTAAGTGTGAAATTAAAATTTTTTGTTAAATAGATTACAATGGATGGAAATTTAGAAAAGTTTGTCGCCTTTTATCATATGTTTAAAGGGTTCTTCATATGTTTTGGGAAAAGATAAAATTTGCGTGCGCAATGCATCTATTTGGCACATTCTGCTAGTTTATAATGCAGGGGTTAAAGGTACATCACATGGCCCACTAGGGGAATAACCTTTTCTCTGGTTAAGAAAATTCCGTGTGTTAGGCGTGTATGGCCATACAATTCTAGAAAAATACCACCTCTTCTCAAACGTGGATTCGAGACGAAAGGGGGGAGGGGGAATTTTTTACCCAATGTGGGAAATCACACTATGCAATTTGTTTTTTTTAAACACACCCACGATGTTTGTCGAAAATCCAACAATCTTTGCTTGTATCCACTCTTGACATCTGGAAGGGGAAAACGGGGTTTAAAAATTCAACGTCGCGACGCGGGGAAAAGTTTCCTTACACCCCGTCAGCGTTTTCCCATTTCCCTCTATGCCCCGTGTCCGGGTATCCAGAAAAACTCATTATATATCCCTTAAAAGGTTTAGTTTTTTCTAAATGAATTGGATGTCTTGTCCCAAAATGAGCTAGAATACAGGGTTTTTTTTATAGCTTGAAGTAAACCCTTAAGCTATCTAAAACCAAAAGGTATTCTCCACAACGACGCGTAAATGAAATTTAAAGGGCTTAAAGGGATGGCGAAAAACTCTGCAGTGAAACTAAACCCCGTCGCTTACCCTAAAACGTTCATTTAGGTGGAGCAAAAAAAGGCCATTTCCCAACCTTTTTGGGCCCAATTTTGGAGCCATCTGTGAAAAACCAAAGAAAACCCTTTGTGTTCATGGCAAATCTTTTTTAAATTTAAATTTTGAATACACACCCAAAGTAAATTTTTTAAATCAAAACGAAAAAGGGTCAAATATAAAAAGGGGCTCTGGTGAAAACCCCGGGGGGGTTTATTGCAAAAATAAAAAATTAAAAAACTTTTGGCTTTTTGAAATTCTAAAAAGATTAAAAAAAAAGTTTCCCCTTAATCCCTTTGGGAAAAGGGGATCCCTTTGGGGTTTTTTTTATCAAGTGCCCTGACATATGTCGTGTTAAAAACATTCCGATTTGCTGGAGGGGTTAGGCATATTTTTTAATTTTTTCATTACATACGTACCTAAAAATTTTTCTCCGTTCTGCTAAGGAGGACACACCTGCCTCCATACAACTGACCTCCCGGGGCTTTTTTCGAAATCCCCCCAAGACCCAAAAACGAAGACCACAATGGTGGACAGGGGTCTAAATTTTTAAGGGTTGTTTTTTCCTTGCTGAAGATATACGAAACATCCTGTCCATTTTGAGCAAACTAGAAAATCCAAAAATTCTCAACATGCGCCCCTTCTGCCCCCCACATGTATTACTGAGAATTTTTCAATGGTTTTGATTTTAAACAGGGCCTTTTTTTGCGAAACCTCAAAAACGTGGTTTTTCCCAAATTTAGTTTTTTGTCAAACCCTATGCCGAGAAGACGGACATTTGTTTTAAATAGAAGTTCAACATTGTTAAACGAAAATTTGGGGGTTATTTTGGTTTCCCTTTGGGAAGACGGCAAAAGTGAATGCACTAAATTTTTTTGGGGAGAGAACCCGTGCCCCCCCGTTTTCGAGCCTTTCATTTATATTGTTCAATAAATTTGCACGTGCCCCTTTGAGCTGTTGAAAAATTTCCCGATCTGTAGAAGATTCCCGGGTCATCTACAAATAGGCACGACTTTAAAGGCTTTTTGGGGATCCCAAATCCACCACACGGGTTTTTTCCAATGAAAACCAGTGATACCGACAAAAACCGAGCCTTGGGGAAACACCTTTTTCCCCCGTGGGAACGGCCCTGACAAAACATTTTTTCCCGGGCACTTTGGGGAAAGTTCTATTTTTAAAAAATTTTTTTTCAAAAAATTTTTTGGCATGTGCCCTCAAAAACCCCCACCCCGTGAATCTGTTGAAAATATTATATCTCCATTTGATGTAGCTTTTTAAATGTCAAAAAGCAACCCCAACATGTTTTTTTTTAAACAAACCCTTCTTAAATAAACGCCCCTCTAATCGAACCAAGTGGTCGTTTGGGGGAAAACGACTTACAAAATCCAAAATTGGACGTTCCCCAAAAAAAACCCCCGTTTTCTCCGCATCCAAAATTAGTCTTTTGTTGATCACTTTTCAAAAATTTGCAAAAGCACTTGCCCGAAAATAGGGCGATTGAAGCCCGGCATCGACTTATCTTTTTTTGGGTTTGAGAAGTGGAATTAAAGGGGCACTACGCCAACTACGGGAAATTTTGTCGAAAAAACCACAAAATTTTAAAAAAAAATTTAAATTTTTAAAAATTTCCCCAATGAGGGATCAGTCAGGTCCCAAAAACATGTCGTTGTGCATTTTGTTTTCTCCCACAGATGTCGACGAAAATGAGTTTAAACCCCATCGGATTCCCCAAAAAGGGAAAAGCTCTGTTGAAATGGCTCATCTTTTTCCCAGATGAAAAAATTAATTTTTTCCGAGTTTCCCTGAAACCCTGCTTGTGTCAAAGAAATTCTGCATCATATCGTTCATTCCCTGCTTCCGATGCAAAATGTTTTACCCAGTACTAAAGGGCCACATCTGCTGGAGTATTTAACAAATTGCCCCCATCCTTGATAGCGGGTAGGTTTTTTACCTGAGGGTCCACAAATTGATTTAATCCTTTTTCCACACCATCGTGGAAGGGGTGCTGTAATTTATAGAAGATACATCTCCCTTTCCATGACTGCCTCTTACTATGTTTTTATAATTCGTCCCCGTTTTTTGCTCTCTCGTGCTTGAAATTGATTAAATTTTTAAATGTAGGAAAAATTTAATTTTTTTAAAAGCTGCTTTCTTTGCCCTTTATGGGCCCAAAGGGCCAAACTTTGTTCCACCAGGACCCACACGAAAGACGGGTTTTACCACTAGTCCCGTGGTATACTGGCATAGCTCCCTCAAGCCCGCATTTTTCTCACATTATTGACAAACACTTGGGGTCACGAGAACTAGTAAAGTCCCCTTTAAACAAAGAGACTTCCCCTAAAATTTCCCGTAATTTCCCCAATCAGCTTGCGCAAATCTCCATCCCTGACCTGGATTGTGTGGCCCCATTGTAAATTTTTAAAACATTTTCCCTAATTGGAAAAAAAGATCACTTCCATGTAAAACACAAGCACATTTACTCGAGATCAAGCGATAGCAAAGGTGTAACCTGCCCAAATCTATGGCTGAAAAAATTTCCAAATTTTACGTGAAATGAGTCCATCTGGCCCGTGTTCCAAAAATGAAACATCAAATTTTGGTTTTTTGGAAAACTGCACCAAAACACCCCGTTGATCAGAAACTAAATGGGTCCCCAGTCAGTATGGTGGCGTTAAAATCACCAACCCAAGATTACGGGTCCATTTAAAATTTATCCGACAATGCCTCCCTTCGCGTCTGCTAATGATTAATGGTGGGGAATGTAAAAACAGCATAAAAGTGGTTTACATTTGGAATGTAAACTGAACGGGACGGCCTGAAGGCGAGTTTTCAAAAGGGGGAAATTTTTTGGGGATACACAGATTTATGCACCAGAATGGGCCAAAACCTCCCGGGGGCACGTTCACCTCCCATATAATCCCAAAAGGTAGATTTTTAACCCTTAAAACCCTAGGGTTTTCATTTGGGTTTTAAAAAAGTTTTTTTTGTAATAATAAGATCAAGGGTTTGTGTTTTTTTAAGAGTAGCGTGCTTTCTAAAATTTGCATAAATCCTCTACAAATTTCCCCGATATTAGTGTAGCCATTTAAGTTTATAGATGTTTTTTGTATCTTAAACAGCTGTTTTTTTTTAAATTTTACCTTTTTGTGTTTTTAAATATAAAAGATTTTCATCCTTAAACCATCTCCAAAAATTCACAGTTAATGACGACTGGATGGGCTGTTTTTTTTTTTGGGGAAACTTTAAAAACCTCTTTTTCATTTGGGCCCACTAAAACCCTAATGGTTTTTTGGGGTTTTAGAATTTTTTGTGATTTAGGTAAGTTTACTTCAACTTGAAACCCTCAAAATTGCTGTTGACCCTCTTGCTTTTTGATTAAAATTTTTTTAATTTTTTCCCCTCGGAAATTTTTAGATCGATTTAGGGAAATTAACTCTTGTAAGAGTTTTTTCCCCGCTCCTGTTTTTTGCTTTGATTGGGTTTTTTTTAATTGATCTTGTAGTGAAATTTCCCGTAAACACAAGCAAAGCTTCATAGGTTTTCCCTTTTGCTTTGCGTTCTCCTGAAACCCAAATTTATGTCTTCAAAATGGCTGGTAGCCGCATCAGCTTGGGGAAATTTTTAGGTTTTTGGGGGTTTTTGAGAGTTCTTGGGTTTTTTTCCCGATTTTTTGCAATTATGCCCCTACTAAATTTTATGTTTCAGCTTGCGCAAATGAATGGAAGTTAGATGGTGTTGGGAAAATTTTTCTATACCTTTTTCCCTTTCCTCATGAACATTAAGTTTTGTCAACCGCCCCTTATCTCCAAATCTTCTTTTCTTCCGTCCATCTAGAAAAATCACGGGGGAAAAGCATTTGGAAACCCCTACAATTGACCACTCGTTTGGGTGTTTTACACTGCACTTTACCATGAGATTTTTAAACCGCCCAAATTCCCGCAAAAAGGGGTTTGACTTACAGACAAATTTTTGGGGTGTCCAAATCTTTTACAGGTGAAGCATCTCATGGGGTTTGGTTATATTCTGACATCTAAAATGTTGGGGTCCCCTAACACCTTTTTTAGGTAAGTCCCTTTGTGGGTTAAGGTGAGGAAATTTTTGTGCCAGTTGGAAATTCCTTTTCCATCAAAACCCGGGTCTTATTCTATACAATTTAATGACACCTTTTTTGGGAGTTTTCCCCTTTAATTTCCCATTGGTAAAATATTTTTTGACGAACAACTAAAAATTCCTTTAGAAATTTTTATTGTTCATGCGGCCCTTTAATTTGTTTCCCAAAAGGTAGTCAAAATTTGGGGGGTTTTTAAAAATTTGTTCCCGACTGCCCTTTTCTTAGCATCCTTTAACCAGAAGCAATTTCCCTTTCGCGTTTTTCCCTACTGAATTTTTTCAGTACCTGCCCACTCCTTTTGGGGTCCGGCTTTTTCAGTTGGGAACTGATGATATTTTTAAAAAAATGTTGTGTTCCCCCTTTAAAAATTTTTTTTGTCAAAATTTTGGTAATTTTTATTAGGTTTTTAGTTTTTTGACCATAGTGTCAAGTGTTTTTTTTTGGTTCAAATAAAGACCTAGGTCCTTTTTTTTTGATGGTAAATTTTTTTGTTTTTTGGGGTGGGAAATGGGGTATTGGGGTGATTAAAAATTTTCCATAGTAGAAAAGGGGACAACCTACAAAAATTTTCCCGGGAAAAAAACTCAAATAGCCCACGTTGGTTCTCCACATAGGGGGGTTGTAAACTTAAAGATTTCTTTTTTTTTATCATGATGGTATGTAGGAAAAGCCAATTTTGGGGTCCCCGGAACCCAAAAACATAAAACGCAATAGATCTTTTACCGTGTTGGGCGGGTCCCCCACCCCTTCCCCTTTCCCCTAAACTCTCCACATTGGTTAAAAATACAACCTACGCAATCAAAGGGCCGGGCTCCCCCAAAGTGGGAAAATAATGGTGACAAAAAGTTGGGACTAGCCGATTGACCCAGGTGGGGTAGTTTTTTGAATCTCCCGTCTATGATTAAGGGGAGGGGCCAAAGTTTTTTTGTTTTGGGCCCTGTTTTCTCGCAAAAAACATTTTTCCCCCATCAAACCCGGATCCCCCTTTTTCCCCGGCACGGGGGCCCACCGCACGGCAAACACCCGGGGGTAACGTTTTTAAAAACAAAGGGGGCCAGCATTGATGGTGAAAAGGGGAGAAAAATTTAAAAGTAATAAATAGAAAATTATTGTAGAGTAAAAGTGAGTGGGGGGAAGTGAAAATATATGCATGAGACCCCCCCTTTTCGATCTCCAGTCACCTCAAGTCTTTTTTGAGGGTCCACACCGACTGCCTCTTTGTCCCCCTTTTACGAGGGGCCGAGGGGAAAAGCTCTTTGGGGCCCATTCTAAAACCCCCGGGCCCCAATTACTAATGTTCGCGAGGTTTGGGCTTTTTCTCTTAATCGCCTTTTTCGATTTGCAGACCCATGCTCGGGCCAAATTTTACCCCGGGGCCCCAAAGGTGGGGGACAATAAACATAATTTAAAATTTAAAAAAACACTTGAATTGTTTCCCAAGGCCGCCGATGTTCGTTGAGCTAAAGAATTTCCCTTTTTTCAAGTATCAGTCCCCCTTGGGGGAGGAAAGTTGGGATACCCAAATTTTGGTATATTTTATAATGAAAAGTAGCGAAAGGGTTTTCCCTATGGTGGTTGTTCATTAATTTGTTACTATGCTATATACTTGCTAGGTCGGTTGTTGAGATTCTACATTTAAATATTTACTTGGAGTAGATTGAAAAACCCTCAGTTTAATTAAGTGATCTTATCGTATAACGCTTTTTAAGACAACATTTTTTTATTTTGTAATAAATTAATAACAAAACATCTTTGAAAAAACGAATTTGTTCATATTTGAAAGATTTTCCAAGGCCTGTCTTGATTAAAAAGAGCAGGTTTTATACCGCCTAGAAGCCAACTGAAAAAGATCCGCCCAAAGACGACGTAAGAAACTAGGGCGCTTCAACCGGTTAGGTCATATTGCACCGCCTGTAATAATGAAAGTTGATGAGATGACTTAATGGTGTGTTTGATGATTAGATTGTTTTCTAAGTGTATATAACATAAATAAAATGATGATGATGATAGTAATAGCATAACAAAAGTAATTTATGAGGATGAAAATAAAGAAATTAAAGAAATGTATATAATGTGAATTAAATTTTGTTAGATTACTTTGGATGAGAAACCGTTAGGTCATAATGCACCCCTTTAACCTAGGGGATATGAGGGGAAAGAGCCCATGCTGGTCAGAACCAGCGACGGGTAAGGGGAGGAAAGGCGGTTCTCACGACGCGGTCGTCATTGTCTTTGTCATCTTTCGTGGAGTCAATGTCGTCATCATCGTCGAGAGGTCGTCAAGGGAAGGGAACAAGGTCCCCGACGACGATTCCAAGAAGTCGACGCTATTTTCAGTGAGAAAAATACTACCCTTTATACTAGCTTATGTTTGCGAGGTGGACTTTTTCTCTTGAATCGCCTTGTACGATTAGTATTGCCAAGGTCTGGGCCAATTCTATCGCGGGCCCAGACGGGGAATCATATGATAGAAGTTCTTCATATGATTTGGAGGGGTAAAATTGCGTGCGCAATGCATCATATTTGGTACATTTTGCTAGCATATAATTGAAAAATGATGAGGAAGTGTAATAATTTATTGCAGCTTTTGTGCTCTATTTTAATTTCTATAATATGTTGGTCGATAAATACACTCTTAAGTCGGATTTATAATTCGGTACAACGGCTGCGCTCATTGTTTCGATATTATAATAAAAAATCGAATTGTTTGTGATAATTTTAGTTTTGTTACTTTAGATTAAAGACGCGTCGACCGTTAGGTCAGATTGCGCCAATGTAGCCTAGGGGACGTGGGAAGAACAGTCCAAAGCTGGTCAGAGCCAGCCATGGGTAGAGGGAGGAAAACGGTTTAGGGTTCTCACGTCGTCTTTTCATCGTTCGTGGAGTCATTTTCGTCATAATCGTCGAGAGGTCGTCAAGTGAAGGGGGTAAGGTCCTCGACGACGAATTCACGAGCTCGCCTCTAGTTTTGGAGAGTAAAAGGCCTCTTACAATTAGCAGAGCCATAATGTAAGCGAATTCTACCCCGGGCCTATACGGGGGACTTTTGATCACAGATCAACGATCAATCAACGATGTGTGAAACTAATGCTTTTGAACCAGGTAGGTCATCATCGTCATAGCGCCCCCTAAGAATTTATAAGTTAATGCAATTATTCAAAGTTTCATACATTTTTTTAATATTTCTACAATTTAATTTTAGATCTTTAAGTGCCAAAAATGTGGAAATAACTATAAAAAGGATTTATGAAAGTTAAAATACATGTCCCGGAATTACAAAGGAGTTAGGAGTAACTTGTTTAACTAAAATTATGCAAGTGACGTCGTTGCTTGCGTAGAAAAGTCAAAGTTCGCAAGACTTAGTTAGAAAGTTAGTGAGATAAATTTCTGCTTTCTCGCGTACTCGACTTGAATATTAAAACAACTAAAGAAAATCAAAAGTTTTTACGAGAGTGAATTTTTATTATCAATACTTATGATGAAATGATTATACTGATTTAATCAACCTGATAAGTGATTAAAAATACTATAAAATACTTGTCCTTTTTTAAATTTATTTAGATTAAGGGCGTGTCAACCGTTAGGTCATAATACTTTATTGTAGCCTAGAAGATATGGGGAGGAGGAGCCCATGCTGGTCAGAACCAGTCACTTGTAGAAAGGAGGTGATCTCACGTCGCGGTCGTATTGGTATTGGTATTAGTAGTTTTAGGGCTCTTTAACAGCTATGACTTTTGCGCCTCCAAGATAAAACAATTTCTATAAGTGTCAATTACCCCCATGTATACTTCTTTTCAGAGGGAGGAACGTAAGGGGCGACGCGGGGGGACAAGGGGTGGTCAGGCCTGTGCTAATCAGAACCAGCCACAAGCGTATGGAGAGGGCAGGGGTTCCTCCACGTCGTGGTCGTCTTCGTCTGTGTCATCATCCGTCCCTGTTGTCATTGTCGTCGCCGTCGGGGAGGTAGTCAAAGGGGAAAGGAAAGTTCCCCGACGACGACCCAGAGCTCGCCATTAGTTTAAGGGAGTGAAACTACCCTACTCACGGGCCAAACCACGAGAAGGGTGCGAGTTGGACTTTGATGGGTCATCGTCTTTGTCATCGTCGTCGAAGAAGTCGTCAAGGGAAACGGGAGGTGTCCCCGACTACGATTTCTAGAGCTATAGCCTCTAGTTTCTGTAAGTAATATACTACCGTCTTACCAGCTGATGTTTGCGAGTTAGACTTTTTCTCTCGAATCGCCTTGTATGATTAGCAGAGCTCTGGGCCAAATACTACCCTGGACTCGGACGGGGGTAAATTTTGACATCAAAAGTCTCACAGCGAAATGAAATGTCATGCAAACAAATAAACTTTGCGAAAGGGATAAGTCAACAATAAAATCCCTCTTTGAATCATGCTTCCACCAAGGTCAGGATTACATTTTAATTATGAGGTTGGAATTGGGGTTATTAAGATGCGAAGATCATTCACGACATGACAGAAATAATAGCGAAGCATTTGGCAAGCTGACCTCATAGAATTACGCTCTACATAGTTCTGGCCGTGCAGACCAATTAGAGTCGTAAGCCGGGTGATATGATTAAGTGGTGGTTTCCTCATCGCCAACGATGTGCAACCGAAACCACGGAGATTCGTCATCACGACGACGTGAGAAACTAGGGCGCTTCAACCGTTCAAAGGTCAAATTGCAACCACTATGACTTTGTAAGTAAATGAAATGAGTTTATGGAGTGTTTGATGATTATATTGTTTTCTTAGATTATAAAAGAAAAGAGAAGAAAATAAATTATACAAATAGTAATTAAAATTTAATTTGGTAATATAATATAATTAATATTAATATAATTTCATTGAATAAGAAATTTAGACAGTTTGTCGCCTGTATCATCGGATAGAAGTTCTTTTGGTTTATTTAGTTTATTTGAATTAAGAACGCGTCAACCGTTAGGTCATAATGCACCACTCGAACACAGCTTGCAATTACGACGACGTGAGAAACAAGGGCGCTTCAACCGGTTAGGTCATATTGCGCCGCCTGTGATATTGAATGTTGATGAGATGAGTTAATGGTGTGTTTGATGATTAGATTGTTTTCTAAGTGTATATGTAAGAAAATAAAATGATGATTATAGTAATAGCAAAACAAAAGTTATTTGTGTGAATGGAAATAAATAAATAAAATAAATAAAATTTTGTTGAATAGATAACTTTGGATGAGAAATTTAGACAGTTTGTCGCCGGTATCATCTGATAGAAGTTATTTATATAATTGTGAGCGATAAAATTTCGTGTGCAATGCATCATATTTGGTACATACAGCTTACGAAATATGAACATTGAGCATAGCATTTGTCACATCTCACCCACCCCCCCTCTTGTTACGAGCTATCCGTGAGTTTGAGGTGTGTGGTTATGTGTTAATACTTCACCAATAAATTATTTTAAAATCGTAACTTTAAATGTT
Source organism: Sweltsa coloradensis (assembly GCA_024449915.1). Lineage (NCBI taxonomy): Eukaryota > Metazoa > Arthropoda > Insecta > Plecoptera > Chloroperlidae > Sweltsa > Sweltsa coloradensis. Next base: position 3,235 of record JAMZAV010013031.1, on the reverse strand, counting down.
TATCAGGGAGTAGATCCTCTTCACATACCAGCTGATGTACGGGAGATAAACCGTTCCCCTTTCCTTATCTTTTACTATTAGCAGAGCCATGCTCTGGGTCATTTATTTAATTGTTGTCATAATGCACCACAATAGCCTAGGGAACATGGGAAGGAGGCGCCCATGCTGGTCAGAACCAGCCACGGGTAAGGGGAGGAAAGGTGGTTCTCACGTCGCGGTCGTCATTGTCTTTGTCATCGATCGTGGTGTCATTGTCGTCATCGTCGTCGAGAGGTCGTCAAGGATCGAAAGGGGCCAATGTCCCCGACGACGATTGCCAGAGCTCGCCTCTATTTTCGGGCAGTAAAATACTACCCTTCATACTAGCTGATGTTTTCGAGGTGTACTTTTTCTCTTGAATCGCCTTTTACGATTATCATAGCCTTGCTCTGGGCTAATTCTACCCCGGGCCGAGATGGGGGGCTAAATCCTACCAGAGCTCGCCTCTAGTTTCGGGGAGTAATATACTCCCATATACTAGCTGACGTTTGCAAGTTGGACTTTATCTCTTTCCGCTTCTTTCTTTTACGATTAGCATAGCCATCACACAGGTAAAGGAAAAATATAGGTTTGTGAAAAAATCATGATTCTCTGTTCGATTGGTTTGTAAAAAGTCGAATACGGGATTTTCCTAACAGCTTCGTGACACTTTAGCTTCACGTTTTTCTGATTATTTGAATAAACACACAAAGCTTTGTCGTCAAAAGGTCCGATATGGAAAGCTATTTGATTTCAATTACCGCTCTACCCATGACTATACAATCACGCGCACGCCATAACGGTTTCATTTCAGACTTAAAACAAAAAACACATGCACACATAGTCTGTTTATTTCAGTTGGCGCCATTTTTAGAATCGCGTGTCTAGAATTTAAGTGGAGTGTTCTATTTTTCACTCATTTGCACTTTCCACTTGTCTCCTTTTTATCTCTAGACGGTAATTAGCATAACAATGCCGATCGGTGCTCATTACCGCTGCGGGCTAGACGCATGCGCTCAACAATAAGCTGCCCGGAGCAGGGTAGTCGGTAGATAACAGCTTGGCTTGGCTGCTCGAGGCCCCGGGATCGATACTCGCTGCACGAAACATAGCAGCATCGCGTTCTTGTTCGACTCTTTGGACAATTTCACACTCTTTGCACGCGACTCTCTTTTTCTTGTTCTTCAGGGACATAGAATGGTTTAATCATTGGCCTGGGTGGTTAGGTCTGCAGTCTTGGCGTTTTGATTTCGGTTCGCTCACTATCTTATAAAAGAAATCCCAAAGACAAATAATCTGCATCTGGTTTGACGACGACGTGAGAAACTAGGGCGCTTCAACCGGTTAGGTCATATTGCGGCGCCTGTGATATTGAAAGTTGATGAGATGAGTAAATGGATGTGTTTGATGAATAGATTGTTTTCTAAGTGTATTAAGACCTTTTGTTCCCCTGAAAAAAACAATAGGCCTCATTTAGTTAAATTGAAAATGAATTTTTAATTTTAATTAATTATTTTGGGTTTTAAAGGGCGCGTAAACCTTTAGGTCAATAATGTACCAAACCCCATAACCTAGGGGGGGGAGGGGCCAATGCTGGTCAGAACCTACCACGGGTAAGGGGAGGAAAGAGGGGTTCTCATGTCGCTGTCGTCATCGTCTTTGTCATCGTTTGTGGTGTCATTGTCGTCATCGTCCCTCGAGGGGTCGTCAAGGGAAGGGGAAGGTCCCCGACGACGATTGCCAGAGCTCGCCTCTATTTTTGGGAGTAAAATACTACCCCTTCATACTAGCTGATGTTTGCGAGGTGGACTTTTTCTCTTGAATCGCGTTTTACGATTAGCAGAGCCATGCTCTGGGCCAATTCTACCCCGGGCCCAGAAGTACTAAGCTGTTCAGAACCAGCAGTGGGCAGGGGCAGGAATGGGGTGGGGGTGTTCTCACTTCACGGTCTTTATCGTCTTTGTCATCGTTCGCGGTTTCAAAGTCGTCGTCGTCGTCGTGGGAGGAACAGCACATTACAGACGACGACGTGAGTAACTAGGGCACTTCCACCGGGTTAGGTCATATTGTGCCACTTGTGATGTTGAAAGTTGATGAGATGAGTTAATGGTGTGTTTGATAATTAGATTGTTTTCTAAGTGTTTTATCACTTTAGTTCCCTGAAAAGACAAAAGACTTCATTTAGATTAGGTTTTTGAGATGAGGCTTCTTCATCCGTTAGGATATATTGCAACACTGTAGCCTAAGGACATGGGGAGGAAAATCGCATTTTTGGGGGGTTTATTTGGATTGAGGAAGCGTCAATGGTTAGGTCAAATTCCACCACTCTAGCCTAGGGGATATAGGGAGGTAGCCCATGCTGGTCAGATTTTTTTTTGTGGATAAAGGGCGCGTCAACCGTTAGGTCATAATGCACCACTCTAGCCTAGGGGATATGGGAAGAAGGGGCCATGCTGGTCAGAACCATCCACGGACAGGGGGAGGAATGGGGGTTCTCACGTCGCGGTCGTGATCGTCTTTGTCATCGTTTGTGGTGTTATTGTCAGCCTCGTCGTCGGGGAGGTCATCAAGGGAATGGGGCAAGGTCCCCGTCGACGATTGCTAAAGCTCGCCTCAAGTTTCTAGCTGATGTTTGCGATATGTGACTTTTCTCTTGAATCGCCTTTTATAATTAGCAGAGCCGTGCTCTGGGCCAAATTCCGGGCCCAGACAGGGGTGTGGGCGTTATAGTCCTCGACATATTTGTGTTTGCTGAATTACAACCAGTCTACACAACATTAGCTGTTTTATCTAGTTTGCATGGGAAGCAGAGTACTGCTTCTCGCCACCTCAACAGTCAAGTTTATTCGCAACGGCAAATTCTGGTAAGAGAGAAGAGAAGAATGCAGTGGCTTAAAATTGTTTTCCCAACTTAACAACTTTGTCAAATCTATTCACGCTAGCTGAGCGTGGATCTTGCACACGAGGAACTCTGTGATCTAGCACAGATAATTTTTGCTTATATTGGTAAAAGATATATCACTTTCATACACAAAGGCATCATTCCTTTCACAGCGCATTTTGGTTTTTTTGGATTAAGGACCGTCAACCGGTTTTAAATCATAATGCACCACTCTAGCCTAAGGGGGAGGGGGGATGGCCCTGCTGGCCGAAACCACCCCGGGTAAGGGAGGAAGGGGGGTTTTTTCACGTCGCGGTCGTCATTGTCTTTGTCATC
>JAMZAV010013030.1:0-16247 GCA_024449915.1 Sweltsa coloradensis | reverse complement strand
GGCGGACGCCAAGGGATTGAGACCATCCAGCCTATGCATATTTATGCTAAGGCCTGAATATATACAGGAGGCGTACAGACTACAAAGAAAATGCGTGGAAATCAGTGGCAAAAGAAATGAATAATTTACGCCAAGCTAGGCCTAGCCTAGGACCGTAGGCTAGCTAGGCAACTTGTAAACAACTCGTAGTGGCCGACACCCCGCCGTCTGGATATTTGTACCTTTACATGCATCCAGACGGCAGTGGGCCGACAGATGTTGTACCGATTCCCGTCAATCGTAATCGCCCCGCTTTCCGTTTCCACCACATTCGCGTTTCCATTCACGTCTCCCCACGTTGACGTCAATCATAAACCAGCCTTAAGTAGCTTGGTAGGCCCTACCATCGTTCAACATTTTATAGGTAAGGTCTGATAGCATGATGTAGGCCTAGGGCCTATAATCTTTGCATTAGGTAGAGCCTATAGGCCTATTGAATAGATCAACGACTTAAGCCTACCATTTTACCAGCATTTTATAACAGTAGGCCTGTGCCTGGCCTTCACCCAGACATAGCTAGGGCCTAGGCCTATGCCTATAGCTGAGAACTCTGCCCACTAGGCCTAGGCAACCATGCCTATAGTCTTTGGTCAAGGCCCCGTGTAATAGATATCCCTACCCAGGCATAGGCACTATAGGCTAGGGCCTAGGTTTTAGCTAGAGGTAGGCCCTGGGTCTAGGCCCAACATAACCTGAAAGACAATTAGGCTAACTAAAAACTCTAGTGCACCAACCATAGTCTGGATACAAGCTTATAACAGTGGATGAATACTGACACATTAATTTTTTAAAAGTCAAAATTACTTACCAAATTAATACACTCGTGCAAAACGATGCAAAATGTTCAGTTTCCAACACGCACATGTGTTGACTGTTGAAAGTCGCCATCTTGCAATGTACTTCTGCCACTGCCACGGGGCCCACGGCGCCACTGAGCTCCGACCGGTAGTCAAATTAGCTTCTTTATTATGACCATTATATTATAATTTTGAACAAAATACGGTTTACATATTAAAATAATTTAATAAAAATAATGCTAATTCTCAATTAAATGGAAAAATGTTATTTCTTATCCTGCTTAAATTAATACAGTTATACTTTTGACTAGGTGTAAGAATAAATTTTGCACCACTTTTAAACCACTAGTTGCAAATTACAAACAAGGTATTTATTTTTTTATTATTTTTTATTTATATTCTGTTTTAAAAGTGTTAGCATTACGTAACAATGCTTTGGCAGTTTATGTGGGGACATACAGAATAACAAAATTACTTAAAACATAAAACTCTAAAGTAAACTTTTTCAAAACTCAACAGCTCTAAAGTAAACTTCAGAAAACTGAAGACCTCTAAAGTAAACTATAGAGAACTTTAGAAGTCTAAAGTAAACAAGGAAAACTTTAGAGCTCTAAAGTAAATCCAGTAAACTTTAAAATACTTAAACAAAAACTTTAGAAAACTTTAGAGATTTTGATAAACTTAGATAACTTTAGAATTCTTAAAGTAAATTCACAAATACTTTAGGAAACTTTAAGAAATCCTAAAGTTTCTTAAAGTTACTTTTCCATAAGGGTACACTGAGTCAAGATGGCGGACATCTAGAGAGAACGTAGCGACTGTCAGCTACTCACATTTAATACCTGTATTAACGTATGTAGAATAAACCACTAATTGGAATTACTACTAAGGTGTTATTAATATGCATCCTGAAATATTACAATTTCTATATCGGGGCAACAGGTATTAAAGACGATGTGCGGAAACGTAATTTGCTTCTCCACATGGCGGGACCTGCAGTACAGGATATATTTATGGACTTTACAAATACAGGAACGACCTTTGAAGACGCGATTACAAAACTAGACGAAGATTTCAACTCAATAAGAATACAACTTTTGAGAGACACGTGTTCCGACACACCAAGCCTGAAGAAAACGAACCAATCGACAAATTCGCGGCAAGACTACGAAATCTAGCAAAAACGTGTGAGTGGACAGCTGAACAGCAGAATGAACACATCTGTGGACTAATAATCGACACATGTAAGAGCACGAACTAAGAAGACAACTTCTCAAAGTAAGTCAAAATGGAGAAGAATTAACCCTAGACAAAGCTCTCACAATGGCACGACTTGAAGAGGAAAGTGAGAAACAGGCAAAATAAATCGAAAAACAAAACTGAACCTCTAGGCCTAGCCCTAGAAGTGAACTATGTGAAACAAGATCAATATAATGGGCGCGGAAACTCGTCTAGGCCTAGGAATAATCAGCACCAGTCTCAGCCTAGGCAAGGAGATAGGCCTAGAACCAAACCTTCAGAACCTAACCAAACAACAGAAAACCGTGGGCCTAGAACAACCACAGCACAGCAAGGACACAGGGATGCAGAATGCTACAGGTGTGGCAATAAAGGACATTATGGAAGAGAATGCAAAGTACTCGTGGAGTGACATGCTCAAATGCGGCGGAAGAAACCATTTGCACGAGTGTGTAAAACTAAAAATCAAGTGCGATTCGTCAACACATCAAGCCCGGAAAACGTTGAAAACAACAACAGCAGAGACTCAGACTCCGACAGTCATGCATTTGCGCTCTATCCGTCAGATTCACATGACAACTCACATGACAAAGTAAACGTGTGAAATCAATAAAATACTGATAGCATTTGTAATCGATTCAGGAGCAACAGTGAACACAATTAGCACCAATGAATGGAACCAACTAAAACACTCAGCAGAACTCAAACCAATGACCACCAACATTTATGCCTATGGTCAGCATGAACCGCTCAAAGTCCAGGGCCAATTCAATGCAGAAATCATCATGGAAACAAACGAGTCATTGCAACTATTGCCGTAATTCCAGGCAACATGTGCCACTCCTAGGCAAAGTAACTGCCAAGATCCTCGGAGTACTACGGACAGGACTGGAAATCACAGGTAATCCTACAATAAATCATGTCAGCAGCAACATAGAAAACATATTGGCTAAGCATGAAAAGTGTTTCCAGGGATTTGGAAAGCTTAAAAACTTCCAACTTAACCGACATGTCGATGAAAACATAGCACCAGTTGCACAACCAACCAGGAGAATTCCATTTCACCTGCGCAAACAGGTTGAAGATGAATTACTGCAACTCCAGCTGTTAGACATAATAGAGCCTGTCACAGGACCTACAAACTGGGTCTCACCACTGGTAGTCATACCAAAAAAGGACAAGGGAGTGAGAATATGTCTAGATATGCGGCAAGCTAATAAAGCTGTACTTAGGCAGAGGTATGTTACCCCTACAATTGACAATGTGTTAGCGGAACTTACCGAGGCCAAAATGATATCAAAGATCGATTTAACCAGAGGCATATCATCAAATAGAATTTAAAGAGGCATCTAGAAAAACTAACAACTTTCAGCACACACAACGGGTTATTCCAGTATAAAAGATTAAACTTCGGCATCTCATCTGCCGCTGAAGTTTACCAACACACCATTCAACAAATACTGGCACATTGCACAGGAGTAAAGAATGTTTCAGATGACATTATTGTATATGGAAATGATGAAGATGAACACAATGAAAACCTTGACAAAGTTCTCCAGACACTTGAAGAGGCAGGACTCACAGCAAACAGAAGCAAGTGTCAATTTAGCATGACAAGCCTAACCTTCCTGGGACACAAACTATCAGCAAGTGGAATAAATCCAGACAACAAGAAGATCGAAGCCATCAATGAAACGCGAGCGTCGAAGGATGTCCCTGAACTCAGGAGCTTCCTAGGTATTATGTATGTATGTGGGTGTAGGTAAGGCTCGTAATAATGCATAGCCATGATTATCTGGTAAGCTTTAAAGCATCATTTATTATAAAACGTTGTACTAAATCTACTACATGATATTGTGCATGAGATTGTCAGAAGGAAGCGACGCCATACTCTTTTCAACACCGCCTTGTAAATGTGGCGAGGCAAGTAAGCGGGAGGTTTGAACTTTGAGTACACCACAATTCCTCCCCTCAACAGTATACCTACAATGCATAAAAGTAGATTGCAAAGTCATACGTGAGCTTAGGTACCAATATGAAATGAAATAATGAAATGATTTGGTACTTGTAGCACAATATTCCAAAACAGTAACTAACTAAGATTGTAATACAGGAATCAGTTTTTTTAGGAACATACTATGCAACCTTGTAAAACTGGAATGAAATTAACCTAAAACTTAAAGATTTAATAATTGAATCAACAAAAGCATCATGATCCAAAAACTAACAATGATAATCCTTCAATAGGATGGTGGCTTTGTAGCCCTGAAGAGTGACGACTAGTTGAGTTTGAGTTACTCAGTCCAATTAGGGATTTTGAAGGTGTCAACTCAACAGGAGACTGAACCCTAAACGTAGATAGTTCCTGGGAATCTGTACAACGTTCTTGTACAGAATTATCATTTTGTATAACAGCACTGGAGTTGCCAGCATCTGGTGGCATTACAGCACTATTCGGGACGGGGGAAGTTTCGGGAAGAGTCGCCCTTGCTGTTTTATGCTCCCGTTTCCCGGGAGCGTCTCTTATTTTGAAAAGATACTATGTTGCTAACGACTGTGTTATTTGATGTCGCCCGTATGCCCCCGGTTTTCTGAAAAAAACTGACGTAATGAGGACGAGTTGGCTAAACATTACAGTGTTAATTTATTAATCCAGGTAGAACCCTGTCCCGGGGGATACTACATTGGCGAGGGAGGGTAAATTAAATACTTCAACATCTGAAAAAAAGGTAGGAAGGTAGTTATTTTAACGGTTTGCATAGGCTAGCCCACCCGGATTGTTCAATCATGTCCGGTGAAAACGGCGGGCACCCTTTCGATGTTCGGTACCAGAAAACAGTGGGACAACGCGGACGCGGGGTTTGGGGGATTTGAATATTATGCAGAAATTTCTAATTTAAAGACCCTAGAGAAAGAAGGGGAAAACGTTTTGGGCAAAAAGCAGGTCTGGATGTACAGGACTTAAACACAGTCGCCAGGGCGGGGCATTGGAGGTTCCAATGTTTTTTGGATGCTGTCGCACGTTGACTGTGAAGTTCACCCTAGGATAATATTCCTTTAAAAGGATCAAGTTCCGGCACTTAGCCACAAGAGGGTGAGTCTATTGAAAGTTTGAAGTTAGGTTAAGGCGCCAGGCTCTTCACTGGGGTTTGACACACTCATGAAAACACCTGCGTGACCAAATTTTGGAAAAATTTTTTTTCAAAGAAACTCAAAAAAAATTACGAAAAAGGTCCAAAGAATGACCCACATCTGTGTTGGACACATCTCGATTTTGGAGGATCCAACCACGGAGCTGGATGGAGCAGGTAACTCAGGCCTAGGGCTAGGTCTGCCTGAAAGCAAGCGTAGTGAACAAGGTAAGCCTGGGGCCAAATAGGTCAAAGAAAAAAAAATGCTTTGCATGTGGCAGTACACAAAAAAGGTATGGGGGTGTCCAGAAAACAAAGAATCCCATCTGTGTCATCAGTTGGGCATTTGGAGTTTGCTGTAGGAAAAAAAGAAACAAAAAGGGGAACGCATAAAGGAAACACAGGAAAAAAAGAGAAGCAAGGTTAGACAAGTTAAATGTCGATTCAAATACGACACGAGTCGGAAGATCCCCCGCACTAGTTTTTCGAGTGACCAGATTTAAACCCAGGTAACGGTTCTTTTTCCTTTAAAAGAAAGGTGGGTGGAATTTTTTTGGGGGTTATGGTGACTCGGAGCTACTGCAATGTATAGATGAAAAAACGTGGACTCGTTTAAAGGAAAAAAAATTGACGCTGCTTTCATTATTAGAAAGGGCACTCTTTCCATATGGTGAAAAACCCCCCCTGACTGCCCTGGGAAAATTCCCAAAGCAGATGTAAGGTAAGACCCGTCCGAAGGAAAGCGTTTTGTTCTACGTGTCAAAGGAAAGGGGTGCCCTTCTTGGGAAAGAGACTGCAATAAAACTGGGGTTTTTTTAAGATAGGCCTGAAATGAATCAGATCGAAAGGCCTAAAAGCCTAACCTGTATTGGGAAATTGAAAGATTTTCAATGAATTTCCCCATTCCCCATGTTTGGGGAAACCAGTGTACCAACCATTGAAAGATTTCCGTCCCCTTCAAAGAATCTAGAAATAAACCAAGAGTTGGAAGACCAAGAATCTTTTGAGAAATTGAGACCCATCGCAGTGGTCCTGCAGCTCGTGGTCGTCCCAAGGGGTATGGAGAGTCAGGTTTTGCGTGCTGGTCAGGCAAATACTGCGGTGGAAAGAGAAAACATCACTACCAAGTTTTGATGAGGTACTCCCTGATCAAAGAGACGTAAATTCTTTAGTAAACTTGATATTGACAGCGCTTTTCAAAAATTGAATTATCCAGAATAAATAAGAAGATAAAAACCTGTGAACACTTTCAAGTACCGTATGGGAGATACTTTCGCCTGATCACCGCAATAACCATCGAATGCATATTTCACCGAAAGGAAAACCCTTGTTTAGGATGAGCGTGGTTTTTAAGATTAAAATCGTATAACTAACACACACTTGTAATCCCCCGGGAAAGTCTAATATTGTTTTCCCCAATTATCTAGGCTTTTGGGATGGGGAAAAATGTAAGAAAAAACTTTTGATGCTGAAGGGAAAAAATGTCTTCAAATCATGTTCATCATCAACACCAGTAGCACAAAAGATTGGGGGATTGAAGATGCTTTTGAAACTGATATGGAGCTTCATCTGTATCTCGTGTCTCGAAGGGGTTCTTGGAGTATGACTCGGGCAAACCATTTCATGCATTTGCCCCCTAAAATGAGCAAGGTGGGAAAATCTCGCGGGAAATCGTTTGATAATGCCAGTTGCTTCAGGCAGCAAACCAGGAAGGGCCCACGAGGTCTCCGGGAAATGTCAGTAATAAAAGCAAAGATTACATCAAAGGGTATGGGGCCGGGGATTGATGGGGGAATGGAGACTTTTGTCAAAACTTGTCATGGTTGCCAGCTTGTCACTCCCGGGATGTTTCGGAGCCTATTCGTACAACATCACTCCCAAGCCGCCCTTGGCAAGACAATCTGAAAGATTTTCTGGGGACCCCTCCCATCGGGACTTACTTACTAGTCCTTTTGACTACTACATAATTCTTTAAAGGGACATCGAATCCTTACCGTGAGAAACAATCGAAAACTTAAACCGTTTTTGCTGGGTTTGGTTTACCTTCTCCATTAGGTCAGAAAATGACCCCTTTGCCAGTAAGGTTCAAGAAATCTGCGGAGAAAATAATTTTGATCTACTTTCACAACACCGTTTGGCCGAGGCTAACGGGGAGGTGGGAGCCCAAAATCGTTCTTTGTTAAAACGTCTGCGTTTTGCACAAGCAACAGGACAAGTTTGGGAAAAGAAATTTACTTCAGTACCTAATTTTTTTACCGAATACTTTCGCTTGTAAAAGGGGGTAACCCTGCCGAACTTTTTTACCGGGGAAAAAATCCGAGACAATTACCAACTTGGGAGGAAAAAAACATGGATGATGGTGAAATCAAGACCGGACCTTAAAAGGAAAAAGGGAAAGGGGGAATATCGATTATCACGACGGTAAGGAAAAAGTGTGATAGTGGAAGGAGATTTTTTTTAGAAGTAAAAAAAAACAAAAAACTAACTACTCCCACTGTCCCCCCCCTACCCAAGTAGTGTCAAAGAACGGGAACATTAACCCGTTCAAACTCCTGACCGTGCCCGCTATACCCAACTCTACCCATTTTAAGAGGTTCCATACCAGAGATTCCCCTCGGTTCCCTCCCTAAATTCCTTCTGAGCCTAATAAAAAAGGCTCTAAAAAAGGAGTTTGGCAGAACCCGGGGGACGCAGGAGTCGTTCGACCGACGTTCCGCCCAGAGCCCAAGATCACCGTCCAGGGAAACCCAGGCCGCAAGGGAACGAAGATTGCCTATACGTTAAAGCTAAGAAAAGACAATTCTTATCCTGGGGTTTTTCTTTTTGATTACATTTAAGAACTTGATTGACATTTTCATAAATTCTTTATGACAGTTATTCTATTTTCAACTATATATTTTATATTTATTTGTTTTACTATTTTAATGTTGTAAAGGGGGAAATGTTTATGCCCCCTTCCCCCGGAACGCTCCTTACTTGAAATACTATGTTGCTAACTGACTAGTGTATATTTTTGTCGCCCGATGCCGGTTCTAATAAAACTGAGTAACGGAAGAGGGCTAAACAGTGTACAGTGTTTAAAATTAGTATTAATCCGGGTAAACACCTCGTCCCGGGTCTACACTTCTACCCGGGTACCACCGAACTTTTGCGTGAATTTGGTCTGATGTACGCGTCGTACTGCTCCACGGGGCATCTTCGACGGTGAACCCGGGGCCCGTGTATTTCCCGATATTTTCCCGGCACCACTTTGGTCCGGCCCATATTTGGGGTACATCCTGAGTCCTCTTCTGCAAATTGCGGTGGGAAAAGTCTGATTGTTGAGCTTGAACAGCCACACTCTCCCTCCCCACAAAGTCTTTTGTTGGATGTAATTCACGAGCATTGTGGGGTTTTTTGGGCCCGATAGCATTTCTCCCGGAGCCCCCACCCCCGGTACTGGTACGGGGTGTAGTCCTCAGAGCTAACAAAATTTTTCCCAACTCCAAACGCCATTTATCCGCCGTAAACTTTCGAAAGTGTTTTTTAAAAAGTCTGAACAAAACGTTCTCCCAAACCGTTAGGGCAGGCGATTAAGGTCTGAGGTTATGTGTTTAAATCTGTTTTGTAAAGAAAGTCTTAAACTCCACCCCTTTTGAATGTTTCCCCGCTTTATCTGAAACGCTAATCGGAATCCCGTAGTCCTAAAACATGTCTCGGAAAACGTCAATCGCTGTTTTTCCCGAAAGTCCCCCCGGTGTTTTCACAACTGGCCACTTAGAGTAACGTCCACACTATGAAGAATGTATGTCCTTCCGTAGGCCCTGAAAAGTAAATGGTATACGCGACTGGGTCGACTGGGGAAAACTCCAGGGAATCACGTTCGATGTTGTGGGTGCACCTTTTGTTTGCGCACAAGAGTACACGGGCCCAAATCATTTTTTTTCGATTGCTGGGTCCATGTTTCGCCCCCAAACATAACTCCGGCCTTTCCCTTTTGCCCAAAAACGATTCCCTGATGGACTGATTAACTTTCAAAACATCGACTCGTAGATTTGGGGAAATACTACTCTGTTGGCAAAAGGAAGACACCCCCTTCCACCGATAACCCCTTGTTTTCCCCGAAGGTGGGGTTTTGAAACCAACCGGTAACTTCGATGGTTCCCAGCCAGTAGCACACCCCAAAAAATTTTTAGAAAGAATGATGTCCTTCTTTCGTCTCCAGACGTAGGTGTCCCCCGGTTTGGAAATTTTCTGCGGCTGTCCTTGTAGTAACCACACTCCGCTGTTGGGGTATCTGGTGTATCCGGTCCGGGGATCGGTAATCGGGTGACAAATCTGCATTTGAATTTCTTTTCCTGGACGGTACTTATTATACAGATAAATCCTAAAGTCAATTTCCAACCACAACGTGGGGATAATACATCAGGAACACTCGCCCTGGCCGAACAGACCTACTAATTTTTATGGTCAGTTATATGCAAATTTTCGACCTAAAAAAACGGTGGAATTTTTTTAACCCGAAAATGATTGAAAAAAATTTCCCTTTTCTAGTGAGAATAATTTTTCTCTGCCTTTTGGCGTACGAGACTTGAAGGCGATTGGAGGTTTTGGATCCCCTTTTGGGCCCGGGAAAGTGACAGTACCCCTCCAACCCCCCACGGGGATGCATCACAAACATTACTAATGGGTTTGTCAAACTGTAAGAAACCAGTACCTGATCGATGTGACTGCTGTTTGGCATCGTTAAACATCCATGCTTCTGGCTCCAGGTCCATTTTCTGCCCCTTGCTTAAGCTCAAGGGCGTAAATTTTGGGAGCCATATTCGGAAAGTAGCGCTCGTAAAGAAAAAATCCAGGAATGCTCCAATGCTGCAATTTGTAGGGGCGGGGCCGATCGAGTAGCCTGACTTTACCTCCGTAGGGTGGATTCCTTTTTCTTCAATCAAAAACCCCCAGAAAAATTACTGAGGGGAAAAAAAATTCGCATTTAGGCAGTTTTGGACGAACCAGCATATCAAACCTTTTCAAAACAGCTCTCGTTTTTCGCCCCGCATTCCTCCTTTGTCTTTTCCCGAAACGAGTAAATCATCAAGGAAAATTATACACCTTCTAGTCCTTTAGAAATTTTTCCCTCAGTCTCTGAAGTATGCTGGGGCGGGCGCCCCCCAAAAGGAAGACCGCATTCGTAGTAGGCCCCGCTTTATTCAGGGAAGACCCGTGATGACTCGTATCCACTGTACTTGGGTGTAAGCCCTTCGAGGTCCAACCCTGTGAAAAAGCTCCCCAGAGGGCTGTAAACACTTCGTATTTTTAGGTGAGGGTAAACAAAAACCTTCTTTTAGGAAAGTAAAGAAAATTCACATTTATTAGATTAATTTTGGTTTTTTGTGAAAATGTTACAACGTTTTTTTGCACGTCAAATGTGCTCACAGAAACAGGAAGGGGAGGGGGATACAAAGGAAAAGGGAAATTCAAAAAAAGAATAACATCAAAGGGGGCGGGGGAAATATACCGGCAAAATTCAAAAAAAAATTAGGTTTTAAAACACAAATAAATGTAACACCCCCATTTAAACTAATGACTTTTAAAAATTTAAGTGACAACACAAGTTTTGGCATTTAGACCTTTCCTTTAACGCAACGAGTGTTTTTCTTTTTTACAGAGCTTTTGTAAGTAGTCTGCTGGCATTTTTTCCCCTGCCGTATTTACAATTACTTCACCCTGTTCACCAAATCTCTAAATAATGATATTTTTACTGCAACATTTTTGTTCTATTTTGAAAAACAGGGTTTTTCAACAAGTTTCCAGCACTCTGGGTTTTCTTTTAAAAAATTTTTACCGTCCCCAAACCTTTTGCAAATTTTGATATTTAACCTTTTAGAAAGCAATATCTTTACATGCTTCACAAAATTGCAATAATTCAGCTTCGTTGAACAAGTGCTACAGATTTTTGTTTCTTAGCAACCGCTTTCTGGTCCTCATTGTATTTAAAATACAACCCGAATATTAGTGGCCGTCAATTACACAGTTTCCACACCCGCTCTGCATATGAAAAAGTTTACCTTCTCCTTTTGTAAAAAAATAAAAAATAAACTGTGTTCCCTTTAAGTATCTTAGAACCGCTTCACTGCTTGAAAATATTGTTCCATGACAGTTATTAGATTTACTTAAATAAAAAATTGAAAAACTTATGTCAGGTCTTGTGCACACAGAAAGAACATTAAAGCACCAATTATTTGTTGGTATTCACCTTTTTTTTACCGTCAACTTTTTTCTCAAATTTTAATTTGCCCCTCGGGGATCCTACAGCCTTACAACCCCCATACCAAATCTAGCAAGAACTTCTTTTTCATACTTTGTTGATTTAGTTTGATTGTACCAGTTTTTTATCTCTGATTTACCTTCATCCCCAAACTTTCCCGCAATTCTCCTAGGTCCCTTCTTTTGAACTGTGGGTGATTTGTTTTTTTAGTTCCCTCAGTTTTTGATTGTTATTAGGAAAATGAAAAAATCTAACATGAAGGGCCCATTTCAAAGATTGGAATCCTGCTTCCTAACAAACCATGGTCATATTTTTATTTGACAAAATTAAATTTTAACAAGAAAAGATTAATTTTAGCATTCCATGAACGTCCGCCTGTTTTTAAAGGCCCTATATGCCTTCTTTGCTTACAACTTTTTTTTCATAGCCTAGCTAAAGGAATTCTTCTTTTTTTTTCCATAATTCCCATTCAACTCACCATTCAAAAAGCTGTGGGGATATCTACATGATCCTTTTTAAGATCTAATTTTGAGCTAGCCCAACAAAATACGTATCGATGTTAATCGAATTACAGGTGAAAGGTACCAAAAATTTCACCAATTTTGGAAAAGCCCCTGGCAAAAAAGCCCTTTCCTTATGCGTTTCAAGCCTCTGTGCTAACCTTTTTTTAAAAAAACCCCTTTACATTTGACAAATTTTTTTTGTTTTGGCGGTAACTAATTCCCAGGTTTCATTATTGGTTTTAAAGCATGCATTTTCCCCATTCTAGTTGTTTCCTAGTCTTTATCAGTACGCTCTAGAGCTCATTTAACATTGAGGAAACTTTTTTGTTTTTTACAACAAGATTATGGTTTATTTTGAATTAAGAAAAAAAAAAAACCGATATTCATAGTTTTCGTCCTTTAAAAGGTTTTTTATTCTAGTCGGGGGATTTTTTCCGAATAAAATTGGGGCCCAGGTTCCAAATCAAAACCCCTAAATTCCCCACATCACTATTTTCCTCAGACTATCATTTTAAACATCACTAAATTTTCATTGTAAGAAAACTTTCCAAGTCATTTTCTTATCATCATCATCGATGGGGTTGCCCCTGCTGTTGGGTCTGTATGTTGGTAAAAGGTTCAACCTCAAGTTTGCTTACTGTCTGATTTTGATATACATTTCCTGCACTGACTCTATTTTACAAAATCACGAGCAAAAAACAAGGTTTTTGGATTGTCTGCGCGTCCAGACGATAACCCTTAGTAGTTTCGCCCTACCCAAAAAGGGTGCATTCAACCCCATTTTTTGTCGAGTTTTTTACGCTTTTTATCCGGGAAAATAACTTGCGCTTTACTACCAAAAATTTGAAGGTGCGACCATCATTTTTTCACCTCCCTACTTCCCCAGGAACAGCATTCTTTATTGGGCCCCGTTGGGAAACTATTCTTTATGTAAATAGAAGTGTTCATGGCCCCAGCCCAAAACTTTTTTCTAAAACCCGAATCAAATAGCAGTCTAACACGCCCATAAGAAATACGATTTGTGCGGGTTACTACTCCATTTTTTGGGGAAGTTTTGAATATTTTTTTGATTGCAATACCAATTTTTTAAGTAATTTTTCAAACTCATTACGGGAAAATTCCCCACCGTTTCGGTACGAACCCCCTTTATAGACTTCCATGCTTTTCCCCAGCAAACTCCAAAATTTTTGGGAAAGCTTCACTTTTTTCCTTTTCCTTAACCAAATTTTCGACTGTATCGTCCCACAAATTTAGACAATATCCCAAGCCGACCGAGGGGGCTTCCCTGGGAACCCATTTGCACCCGATTTTAGTTCAACAATCCCCCTTTTCCCCCCCCAAATTTGGGAATTTTTCAATTGCTTACCTTCAAACAAAGTACATGGTCAAAATTATTTTCCAAAAAAATTATCCCTTTTACAGGCCTTCTTGAGTAGTTTAACCCTTCGATTTTTAAAAGGGGCCAACGCCATCCAAACATATAAAAAAGGTTATTACTCCAAACCCCCACTTTTTCCGATGTGTTATTTTAAATGTAAATACCTCCTTTGGGGTTCCCCGTATTCAGTTGAAAACGATAGAGTGTTCACAAATTTTTCACCCCTTTTACAATTAACATATCCTTTTTAGTATTTTTGAAACAGAAAAAATTTGTTGGGGAGAGTACATGAACCCTTTTAACTTTAGGAACTATTTCCCCGGAATGGGAAAACCAAAAACGAGTACCCAAAAATTTAAATTTTTCTGTTATCGGGAACGTAATATTGATTCAAAGAAAAAGACCACATTTGGGGCTGACTGTTTGCTCCCGAATCAAAAACCCAAGTCTTTTGCACGGAGGTCAGAATGCTGAATCGATAGATAGTGTGGCTTATTTTTTTGAAACACCACCAATATTGCTATCACTACCGGAAATTATTTTTATCCTTTACTATTTCATTAGTCTTAGAATTAGTGTTTGTTTTTCTTTTTATTAGGACAATCAGGGCGTTTATGTCCTTCTCATTGCATTCTAAATACTCTTTATTAACGTACCTGTAGGATTAGGCCTAGGCCCCCATTTACATTTTTCCTCCAAGGGTTTTTTTTTTTATAGCACCTGAACATCAATGCAGCGAATTTCTCGTGACCTTTATATCTGCGGAAATTTTTTCAAGAAAAGGGGATCTTGACTTTTTCGGAAAGGGGAGTCTTCTTTTTTGCTCTGTCAACATCAGATGAGCGTTTCATAGGGCTCGTCAACACCGTTCATGAGCCAAATGAAAAATATTTTCCCGATGGTCTCCCCCAATATAATTAATTTTTGATGATTTGTGACACTGTTCCAAATTCTTCCCTTTCCGAAAATTGGACTGAGACGTTAATACCGTCTAGTAGGCAAAAACGTGACTATACTTGACCCTTCATAAGCAATTTTAGGGCTTCCCTGCCCCTCTTGGGTGAAGTTGCAGTTTGGACAGAACATAACAAGGATTGGACAGTCGGCATATTTTGGCTAGTGCCCGTGCTCCCTATCCTTGTTCTTGTCCGTTATAGGTGACTCCATCCACGAGATTCCATAGGGTCTCACATTAGGGTCATTTTATAGCAAAATTTCCATTTTGGTAATTTATTTTGACCCTCTATTTCTCGATGGTGGCAGCGAAGAAAAGCTGGAAACGCATGTTTACGGTCAGTTTCCCACGAAAACTAACCTCACTTATGAATTTCCCAAACAAACTACACAATTAAAAGAAAAAAAACGATTTTAAAATGATATCTTAGTTAGTTTGCGTGCTGTGCCCATAAACCTGTTAGGCAAAGTAAAGAATTGCAATTTATTAGATTAATTGGTGGTTTTATTTGTATGAAAATGTTTCAACGTTTTCTACGCATTGCTCACAAAACAGGAAAGGAAAGGGGGGGGGTACAACTGAAAAGGGAAGTTAAAAAAACAAAGAATATACATCAAGGTGGCGTGGAATATATACCGGGAAAATTCAAAAATACATTTGGTTATAAAACACAAAAAATGTAACACCCTTCACACAGGGTTGACTGTCCCCCAATAATCACCCAAATTCGCCATTGTTGTCCCCTTGGCAACAAAACAGCAGGTGTACCCCATTCCCCTTGTGCTATAGTCTCGACTACCCCTTCACTTTGCATTTGTTCTGGGGCCCTGGTCAATTTCCTTTCAAGCATAGGGTGGGCTCCGATGTTTGCAAAGACAGGTGTAGCTTTGATCATTTTCCCTAAACCCGGTTCCCCTTTGAAAAAACCTAAACCGCCTGAAAAAAACGTTTTTCTGGCCATGAAAATTCTTAGGAAGATTGCCCATCACTACCCTAACTGGTTCCCCCGCTGGTCACAGCCAGCCCCAAGTGGTGAAACCCTCCCCCAGTGGCAGCCCCGGCATAATATTACGGCATAATTTTTTTCCCATACTCCCGGGTTCCCTTCCCACTCCCAGTACGCTAACTCCGTTTGGGACCAGGTTCGCAGTTTGAATTTTGATGGCGCAGTGGCGGAGGCTGGGAAGGCCCCATAGACGTAAAAAACCGTCTATCCCAATGATTGAATGTTTTGATCCTGTGTCCACTTCCTTGTAATCTACCTACTCCTTCAACTCAACAGCCACCTTTAAAAAGCCCTCATGTCTATCTTTCTCCCCCTTGAGACAGAACAGATATGAGTCTTCCACCCTGATGTAAGCAGATTGGTACCCCGGGTCTTAGGGCCCAACTTGGTATTGTTCCCAACTTGGACATCATACCTTAGAAAAATGGCCTGCTTTACTTTTTGACATGTCAGGTTTTTGCCTGCATGCATCGGCCTTTGGTTTGCATTGCCCCCAAAACGTAGCATATGCCTTTGGGAGAATTTGCCTTGTAGTAGGCCTAGGCCTAGAAACAAAATTATTCTTAGGCCCACCTCTGCTGCCTTTGTACGATGTACTTGGGTAGCCACGACCCTTGTGTACTTTGGGGCCGCCCGCCCCCCGCATTTCCGCGAAAACTTGGACATCTCGCTGCGACGTCTCCGCTGCCGTGCAATTTCAACTGCTCTCTGGAAGGTTATGGCATTCCCCTCCGCCAGCACTTGGTTTGCAAAATCTTGTCCAAATCCTGCTGAGTTGGGTCTAGCGATTCTCATTAGGTTTGAACTCGCAAAGCTTCTGAGACTTCTGAGCTCCTGTAGACTCGGTTAGTTTCGTTCTCTAGTTAGACGCTTTTCGAAAAATCTAAACCTTTGTGTACGTTTGCTAGCTTAGGGGCTGTTAACCTCTTTAAGCAGGGCCTTTGCCCCCCAAAAT
>JAMZAV010013029.1:0-17149 GCA_024449915.1 Sweltsa coloradensis | reverse complement strand
CTTTGGGCCCCTGCGTACGAAAACTTTGGCTAGGAAGTTGCGCCAACTTGAGCAGATGCTTCAAGTGCCTCCCAAGACAATCTGGAAGATAGTATGCGGAAGGTAAACAAATATGTACGTAACACCACCGCTTTCTCAAATTAGTTTTCACATGCACTTGATAGGTAAGGTACTTACTTAGTAAGTTAGTACAGTGGTATAAGGTAGGTACATGGTTTACTTTATAAATTATGTTCAAGTTTATATGATATGAATTCATTGGTTGAGTTTTCATTCTTATGAACAGTTTATTTAAAAAATACAATGCCGTCTCTTGTCAAGTACATTGTAGAGGCATATTAAGTTTTAATATACTAAATTTTGTCACCAAGTGTTTAACATATGATTAGAGGTACCTAATGAGAAATGGTGATCTAAAAAGTAAAAACCCAAATTTCGTTTAAAAAAACCAAATTTGGTGTTCTTTTGCTATTTCAAAAAATTGTCAAAAACGTTAATAAAAAAAACTAAAAAACGGAGCCCCTTACGTTAGGGATGACTTTGATTCCAAAAAGTTAAAATTAATCATTGTGACCCAAGAATCTATTCAGAATTGATTCTCAACAGAAAGTAAATATTTGTACGCACCGTTATTTTCGTGGACTATTTCCGCGGAGTCCGTGATACGCGCCGTTATTTTGGCGGTCTATTTCCGTGTAGCCCGTGACATCACGGTACTTATTTATTTATTTATTACCGGTATTTATTTATTTAGGGTTTCTTTGAAGCATAGCTTTACATAAATTTTGTGAAATATTGTATTCAATGCTTAAGAGCCCGTATCTTAGCTGGAATATTTCGTGTTCGGCGAAAAAAAACGAGTTGAGAACGCAGTAAGAGGCGGGAACATTACTGACTGTGGGTAGTCGCCGTGTTTGTTTTGTTCGACATTGTAATTTTTTTGCCTGCTCTGAGGGTTGGAGTATTAACAATAGGTTACGTTGACAACAGTGAATCTTATAATTATTAGCAATATAAAAATAAAATACTATTAATAAAAAGTATAATAAAATGTACGTTTTATAAAATTTGAATGAACAAAATCGGACTTCATGGACAGTTTTTAAGCCACTTATCATTAGACCAATTAACAACTCAAAACCTGACTCCAGAGTCCGATTTTGTTAATTCAAATTTTATTAAACACACATGTATCATACGTTTTATTAATAGTATTATATTATTATTTCGCTAATGATTGTACGATACAATTTTTGTATTGGGATTTGGGTTAAACTTATAAATGAAATACATCAATGCATCCCAAGTGGATCCACCAGCCTCTTTATAGTGCGACCTTTCAGTTTCACGACAATACCTGTCTGTGCTGACCACAAGGTTGCAGGGAGCCGTCCCACAGTGCCGCTTCCCGTAAGGCCATCAACCTTTTTTTTCCCCCTATGCCATCATTACTACCTGTCGATAAAGACCATGTTACACTTGTTGGCCTGAGGGGAATTGATTTATTCCCCTTAGGCCAACACCCTGCATTTCATTATCGAAAATACAAAGAAGGTTTGTTGGCGTTAGGGTAATTGATTTATTCCCGTTAGGCCAAAGCGTATATGCATCGTTTACGGTTCGGAGCGGGGCGTTGTTGGCCTTGGGGTAATTGATTTATTCCCGTTAGGCCAACAGCGTATATGCACCCCGCTCCTTACCGTAAACGATGCATATACGCTGTTGGCCTAACGGGAATAAATCAATTACCCCAACGCCAACAACGCCCCGCTCCTTACCGTAAACGATGCATATACGCTGTTGGCCTAACGGGAATAAATCAATTACCCTAAGGCCAACAAACCTTTGTATTTTCCATAATGAAATGCAGGGTGTTGGCCAAAGGGGAATAAATCAATTCCCTAGGCCATCAACGCTTCCTGTAACATGGTCTTTATCGACAGGTAGAAATGATGGCATAGGGGAAAAAAAAAAAGGTTGATGGTCTTACGGGAAGCGGCACTGTGGGAAGACACCGACCACAAGGTTGCAGAGCTTGTTTGGGTCGGCATACTAAGTTTTTTGCCCATTCTGAGGGCTGGAGTATGAATGGATGAGTATAACAATAGGGTAACATTGACATCAGTGCTTTGAAAATTTTCAGTTAGTTTCTTATTTATTTTGTATACAAATGTTAATTACGCATGTGAAGCAATATTCTATGATACCTCTTGGCAGTAGGCCTAAGCTGTGTGTGACATGAATAAATCCATGCATGACTATAAATAGTTAAATAAATATCTTTGATAAACTCATGGCTTCTTATTTAGAACAGATTCACGCAAATCTGCTTGATCAGTATTATTGCCGCCAAACATAGCTCATTTCATAATAATACATATCTAAGAAGACATTGATGACAACCTCTCTTCTCTTTCATGGGCGATTTTGTTTAGGAGCATAATAATAATAATAATAATAATAATAATAATAATAATAATATATTCTCAACATTTTTACGCATTCGTGTTTTTGTATGAAATAATCATGCAATAATTAATAAAGTAATCAGGAATTATAAATATACAAATAATATACAAATAGGGGCAGGGCAAACAATTTTTTTTAAAAGTCTTATACATGTATTTATTTGCATATTTTAACAGTGTTTTATTTATCTACATATTATTAAAACATTCTTGGGGTTTGGGACGCTTCTTGCCTTGGTAAAAGTAGCGCTATTTTTCCGCTACATGTTCGTGATGGACGTGCGTGCGAGTAGGCCTACTTGATTTCACGACCTTTACTTAGCTCGATTTACACAGATTCGGGCGTAACAAATCGACAAAACACGTCGTTTTGTTGCACAACACTAATTTCTTCACGATGTACTCACTAGGAGGCCAGGAACAATCTAATTCTTGTGAACAAAGCATTTCATTCGGGACTGAATATAGACGGGAGAATGCAGCAAGCCTGTTAGGGTCAGGTCAGTATTAAAACACTGAACAATTACGAGCGAGCTAACCGTATTGTCCACGGAGATAGACGATCATAATATTGCATTTGTGCAATAGTCAATTCCGCGTAATAATTACGTCGATTACTAATCATAATAGTAGGCCTATTGTCTAATGTCGTCAATAACTGGCATGTCATTGTTGTAATTTC
The DNA here is from genome assembly GCA_024449915.1 of Sweltsa coloradensis. Lineage (NCBI taxonomy): Eukaryota > Metazoa > Arthropoda > Insecta > Plecoptera > Chloroperlidae > Sweltsa > Sweltsa coloradensis. Next base: position 13,999 of record JAMZAV010013029.1, on the reverse strand, counting down.
TTCGTAAATTTTATTGGTCAACACCTTACCTTACTATAGTAATTTTGTTTTTATTAAATTAAGTTTTTGGCGGATGATGCACATTACAAACTCTCGATGAGTCACATCGCAGGTGAACACTTGACATACGAGGGGGGGGGGGGGGTTGAGCGGGCGAGTGAGCGAGAGAAAACGAACGATGTGTGTGTAGGCAGTTGGGCACTGGCAGTTTATACTCAGAATGTTCAAGCCGCGGACAAAAACAGATACTTTGCAGTGCCGACTTTTGGAGTTTTCTAGGGGGGGGGGGGGGGGGCGTAAATGTCACGCTACTTTTCTCGCTACAACTACACAAATTGTAGCTTGCTATCGCTACATAATGCTTTGTAATTTATTAGTAACATCTATACAATTTCAGGTTACCCAATAAAAAATTAAATCTTAGAATTATTAGCAATATACAAATAAAATACTATTAATAAAAACTAAAAAGTATGATAACATGTACGTTTTATAAAATTTGAATGAACAAAGTCGGAACAACTTAAAAACAGACTCCGAAGTCCGATTATGTTCATTCAAATTTTATAAAACACACAGCGTGTCATACGTTTTATTAATAGTATATTATTATTTCACTAATGATAAAATATATAATTTTTATTTTGGGTAACTTTGTCAATCACATAACCCAAGTGGATCGACCAGTCTCTTTATGGTGCTCCCCCCTTTCAGCTCCACAATACCTCTCATTTGAAATAGTCAATTATCGTTTCCAGGTAGCTAGACTTTGGGAAAGACTTATAAAAACTGTCACCTGTACAAGAAGTTACACAATAAAAAATTAAATCTTATAGTTATTAGAAATATAAAAATTAAATACTATTAATAAAAAGTATGATAAAATGTACGTTTTATAAGATTTGAATGAACAAAATCGGACTTCATGGACGGTTTTTTAAGCGATTTTTTATTATACCAATAAACAACTTAAAAACCAACTCCAAAGTCCGATTTTGTTCATTCAAATTTTATTAAACACACAGTGTATCGCACGTTTTATTAATAGCATTATATTATTATTTCGCTAATAATTGTAAGATATCATTTTTGTGTTGGATAAACTTATCAATCAAATACATCGCTGCAACCCAAGCGGACCGACCAGCCTCTTTATGGCGCGTCCTTTCATTTTTCTCGACAATGCCAGTCTTTGAAATGGTCAATTATAATTTCCAGGTAGGTAGACTTGGAAAGGCTTATAAAAAACTGTCGTCCGTACAAGAAATTTAATGGATCGCCGATAGATAGTAGCACAATCAATCAAATTTCAGCCACATATTTTGAGTAATCTATATAGAATTCGACCTCTTAGATAAAAACTTTCAAAATGTGTAAATCAAAAACTTAAACCTTTCCGCAAGTCAGATCGTTCTATCTCTTTTAGTTTTCAAGATAATGAAGCATTAGTTTGTGCTTTGTTTTACATATAATTGACCATTAAAATGAAAAATGTGATTGCGCAAAGGTTTAAGTTAAAGTCCAACATGAACAATGCAACTTACCCGATTCAAATATTGTGAATGGTTTTCTTTAAACATTTGGCCAAAGTTGGCATTTTTCTTGTTCTTAAATGGCTCCCGGATACGGGCTCTTAATGCCCTTACTAATAACTACTTATGACTAAAATACAGTAAAAACCTCTATTATCTGAGGTGGATGAGACCGGGTGCAGCTCGAATTATCGAAAAACTTGGATGATCGCAATTTTTGGTTTATTTGCTCTTGTAGCATAGCCTGATATGGTAAAATGATATACATACCATTAAAAGAACATAAATAAACGGCCTCTTAGTGATTACATCGGCTGCCCACTGTTTTGCTGATAGAATAGATGTGTTGTCTCATTATCTTATCTCATAACATAAACGACTGCTTTGTTGATAGAATGAATGTCTGGTCTCATTATCTTATCTCATAATGTAAACAAAACAACTCAGCGAGAGTCTTGGCCCGAAGCCAATTGACTGACTAAAGTGAGGCGATACGTAATCTGTGGCTTGGGAGGAGGAGGGGGGGGGGGGGTGACAATTATCTCCGCGTCTGTCATTGACTGGATGTCCCGATGCAATGTTTATTTCTTCACAATCATAGCCAGCCTCTATCATGTCGTCTTCAAGGCCATATTTTGTCTCTTACTCTCTCTCCCTCCCTCTCTTCTCTCTTGTCCACCGCCGTCTTTGAGTAAGGTTGCGGCGACTGCGGCAAGAACTCACGAAGACACTGACTCAACACTCTACGGCACCTTACCCTCGACCCCTACCCCCAACCCCCCTTACAATTCACGCGCTGTGCAATTCTTACGTGACACGTCATTGTAGTTAACAGCATAGGCCCTACTGCATGACATTTGACGTAAAGAACATAACATTTCGGCATAATTAAAAAAAGGAAAGGGCGCCTGAAACTAGCTCGGATAATACGGCATCTCGGATGAACGAGGTATTACTGTACATACAATAGAGTAGGCTATAAGAACAGGTTGATATACCTACATAATTTTCAATTTCCATACATCTGGAGTATATAAAAAAGCAGACATTGTGTAGTACACTGTACAGTGTACAGTAATTAAATGTATGATACAATGTATGATTATGTTACATTCAAGAATAAATATTTTAAACATGTAACGTAATCTATATTTTACAATAGTAGTAATAATAATAATAATTGTAGAAGTAATAATAAAATAAATTACAGGTTTATACTCTTAGTGACTAATCTAAAAGTAAAAAACTTAGGGGTCTGCGGGTAGTACTTTTTAGGTTCGGTTCGGGTTCGGGTAATCATAATTACCACGGGTTTCGGGTCGGGTTCGGGTAACGAAAATAACTGCAATTTCAATAGGGCAATGCCAATCTGGTTTGCCCGGATTCTCCGCCAGGTTCGCATGATCGGGGTTTGGTCTTTACAATGTGGTTCAAAGCCCATTAAACAAAAGATTAAATATTCAAATTCATTTTAGGGACCCTGAAAAATAGCAAATAAAAAGTCTTCATTTTGTTATAAAAATCTTTCAGTATAAAAACTCAAAATAAAGGATCCATTTTGCATAAAAAAATTCAATTATTTCAAACTATTTTTTCAAATTTTGCGTATTTTCAAACTTCCCGCCGTTTTTGCCGCTGTTAAGTTTCAAATGTTGGTACTTCGTAGATCAAGAAACAAAGTTTCTATAGTTTGTATTTGTTATGTTGCCGACCCTGTGAGGTGTGACGTCACCAGCAGCAGCTCAACAGCTGTTGTACTTGTATGGCCTATTATTGTAGTGGCCTATTTTCTCGCGAGATCATAGTACATACTTGGAAAATGGGGAAAAAACTGCCGATTTCGCCCAAATTTCGTGAAAAACAATAGAACTGGCTGTATTTCGCCTTAAAAGTAAAACCAGTCTTATTTTGCTCCATTTCGCGAACGTTTTTTGACGATTTAAGGGTCCAAAGAGGTTAGCAATTTAGGCCTAGGCCTACCCGAAAAAAACCATATTTGCATTTATAAAAGCCCAAATTTAGGGTATGCTTCAAAACCCGAAATTTCGGGTACCCGCAGACCCTAAAAAAAACTGTAACATCGAACAAGAATGGTAGACTTTATCAATAGGTAGCCCCTACCAGTACTTTGGCTGTAAACGTATAGTCGGACATACGACGTTAACTTATTTTAGTGTTATTTTAATAATGGAATAATAACTAATTACAATATTAAGGACACACACATTAGATCTTATTTCTTTTGAGTATTTAAGGTTTGGCTGTATTTTTACAAGTTTTTGTTATGTGTGTGATCTCTTTTACTTTTTCAAGTTCCATTGCAAAATTATTTGTTAAAATAAGACTAGGAAAATGCTAAAGTCCCGCCGCGTTGATAGATGAACTTTTTAAAGTTTTTAGTTTGCGTGGGATATCTTTACTTTTGCAAGTACTTTGTTTGTTACCTACGCATTGTAGGTGATTGTTGTCAAGTCTCTATTGTTTCTTGTCAATTGGTATTATTTACCGTAAAAAACTTATATTAAAAGCTTTATTTCTATGGATTCTGGCTAACTTTTTCAACTTTTTCTTTCAAAATGTACTACATCACCATAACCTTAATGCCCATGTATAATATGAACGTTGTAGCCCCACCCGTTTGGTCAGAATTGGCCCAAATGGCACGAAAATATCGCACAAAAAATCGAAAAAAAATCGTAAAAGTACGATATGTATGAGAAATATTTCTTCGATTGTACCCAAAAACGTGGCAGGTCTAAGTTCAGAGATTTCGAAGGTCCTCCAATTTTCATCAAGATCGCATAGGGGAGATTGGGGTAATTAGGAACAAATTTGTGTAAGTTGACCTATGATCTCAATTTACATATAACTAGAAAAACATATTATAAATGTTTTAGTGGTATCAGATACATTGAAACATTGGCTTTCTTAATAAAATTAAATATTTTGCATTCATGTGTTATTTTAGATGCAATGATTTTTTTTCTACACGCGCATATTGTTCCTTATTACCCCAACATTTTGGGGCAATAAGGAACAAGCATTATAAGAAGCAAGGTGGGTTTGCATTAAAAATACATGGGCAAATAGGACATAGGTATTTGTAGTATAATTAAGTAGCAAAATAATTCATCTTGATATCTTGCTTATTGACAAAGTTAGACAGATGCAAATTGTAGTATTTTTTTAATAGCTAGAAACATGACATTACAGTTTTTTTTAAACTGTAATTTTGTCTTAAATACACAAAGCTTCTCATAGCATGATGTTAATATTTAAAGAAAGTATTTGTATCATGAAAAATTACGAATATAGAAATTGTTATGCATGAATTACTGTTTAATAGGAAAAATATACACTTTTTAAGTGGGGGCAATAAGGAACACTTCCCTCACATTAATTTATTAACCCAGATTTTCATCAGGGCCTACTTGTTGTGTTTTAAACTTTTCCCAAAATGATTGAATTATTTTTGGATCTGGTTCTAAATTAAATTTAGTGACCCAATGAGCTTAATTGGGCCTAGGAAAAGATTTGCCTCTTGAATGATGTCAAAGTCATACCTCAAGGGCCAAGCAAAGATATTATTACCTCTACGCTCTAGGAATTTTACTTCAATTTCCAGTGGTTGATGATTGTGGATTCTTATTACTCTACCTGCATGACGAGACATGTTTGTTCCCATTTACCCCTATGATATAGCATTACACTATATGACTCATTCCTATTTTCCCCTAGTATTCCTATTTACCCCTCATGGGTGTTCCCTTTTACCCCAAAAAAATTAATTTTTGGGGCAGGAGAGGAAAGAGATAAAAAATTACAAAAATCAAAATAAGGCACTCTCATATGTAAGCAGTAAAATAAGCATACAGTCTTTACTACAATTAATTCTTATAAGAAAGGAAAATTTGATTTTTAAAACATTGTTAGAAACATTTTACACTTTTTTTGCAGTACCTTACAAGAGTCCTAAAAACACCAATCAAAAGTTATTGTTTTCAGTAGAATTGATTACATTATCAAAAAAAGAAAGGGATGTTCCTTACCAAACAATTTTTCATAAAAATTTACATCTTCAAATTTCTTAATTATAGGGCGTGTTCCCAATTACCCCAATTCCTTATTACCCCAATCTCCCCTATGCCGTTTGCCCCCGGTAGAGAGCGAACAAACAGACAGAAAAACCAAATACGACAAACAAACAAACAAACAAAAAAAACCCGAGCTAAATTTTGTGTAGGGGTCAGTGAAATTGAAGTCTTCGCTTCACTCGCTTTGCTCGCTACGCTCATCCAATAATTTTATCAAAGTTGATTTAATTGGATGAGCGTAGCGAAGATTCCATTCTACTACACTGGAGAAAAAAATCCGGAATGTTTTTTTTTCTTTCTTTTTTTTGTATTTTTGTCTGTTTGTCCACACGATTCCGGCTAAACCGATACTCCGATTGCTATGAAATTTTATGGAGGCTTTGAAATCTCTGAACTTAGAACTGCCACGTTTTTGAGCGCAATCGGAAATTTATTTTTCATGAAAATCGCAATTTTACGATTTTTTTCGATTTAAAAAAAATTTCTTCGACTTATAACACCTACATGCTTTATCCGATTTTAATGATTTTTGCACAGAACCTTTATTTTATGAATTAAGATATTCTTGTGAAATTTGAGCGCAATTGAAAAAATATTTATCATAAAAATCGAAATTTTACAGGTTTTTTTCTTTTTTAAACAATTCTTTGACTTATAACACCTACATGCTTTATCCGATTGTAATGAGTTTTTTGCAGAACCTTAATTTTATGAATTAATATATTAATGTTAAATTTGAGCGCAATCGAGAAATTATTTCTTATAAAAATCGCAATTTTACGATTTTTTTTAACAATTACGATTAATTAAAAAAAAATATATATATTTTATTAAATTAAAAAAAAAAATTCAACTTAGTAATGATTTTTTCACAGAACAACAGAAAATTCGCATAACACATGGCAGCTGAATGCACCAATTACGCTCATCCAACAACGCAGCGGGACTTAAGCGTTTTCCTAGTTTCTATGGAATTACCAATTAACAATAGGATGTAAAATATCTAGTGGCCCAAAGACTTGCTTTTTGTAAACAATGTAGTCGATCATTGTCAAGTAACTATAGTTACTTGTTGATTATATTCTTGTATAAGGCTTATATTGAAACCTTTATTTGGAAGCCTTTCAGCAAACTTTTTCAACTTTTTCTTTCAAAAGACCCTATATCACTATTACCTTAATGTCCATGTAAAATATGAACGTTGTAGCCCCACCCGTTTGGTCAGAATCGCGGGCCGATTGAAACTGACGAATTAGACCGTAGTAGCTAGCAGTAGTAGCTAACATCCTTAACCCGAGAGTAGTCGCGTGTGGTCTTTTAGACCGACTTTTTTTTTCAACAGTTGGTATTTGCACAGCGCGCATGCGTGGCTTGTCTAGTTCCGCCTACCTTCCCAAAAATAGATTTGTGAAGCCAGTGTGCAATACGCGATTCAGTTTTCTGCAGAACTTCATCTCAGATGAGAGGTCCTGTTTGGTTGCTCGGTCTTTTCGACCGCTGCGCGACTACTAAGGGAGGCAAAAATATGCATACTCAATCACTATTATGAGACATGTATTTTGTTATTGTAGGTTGATTATTCTTCAACATACAGTGTTGGCATAATATTACTGTCTTAGTTAACTAATAAAACGAACTACAGGGTGTTTCAAAACATATTTTTATACCTTTTTGTAGGTTTGCTACTTTTCTGTGTTTGATTGATTATTGATTGATTATTTATTGATTATTTATTGATTATTGATTGATAATTGATTAATATAACCAGGTATGCTGTTACATATATTATAAATTACCTTATATTCGTAATCAAAACGTCATCCTAACGTTCTTAGCCCATAATAAATAATGCGGTCTAAAGGACCGGGCGCGACTACTAACGTTACAAACAGGGGCGCGACTACTCTCGGGTTAAAGTGATTTTGAGCATGTTTCAAGCCATTTTTTCACCAAGAAGGAATGCTCGTACCCCAACCAAATTTGGCATGTGTTGTCAGGTACCCAAATCCCCCGATTTTGATTAGTTTTCAAGTTCACATCACGTTTCATGACGGCTGGGTGACACCTCGAAATCACCCCAACTCTGCTTGCTTTTAGTTTAGTTTTATTAGTTTAGTTTATTATTAATAGATACATCAGATACACTCGTCACTTACAACAATACAAGCAGAATTACAAATACTGTACAAAACGTATGCTTAGGTACAAAAGTAGTCAATACAAGTAAAAACAAAAAGATGCAAAAGATTGACAATAGAGAAAAAGCCTTCTAGGTACAAGGGTAAATGACAGGACCAGTACAGTAACCAAAAGCAAACAAGAGAATTAAGTGACAGTAATAAAAGTGTAGGCCTACTGGAACTAATTAAAATGCAATACAAAATAAAGAACAATGAGAATATTAAAAGTACAGATAAAAATTACAGTTAAAATTAAGGTAACAACTTAACATTAGCAGGTATAAAAAATCTCATTGATGCTATACAGAGCCCTAGTAATCAAGAATTGTTTTAATGTTCGTCTAAATTTGCTGGTTTTTTTCAGAGTTTGTAATGTGCTTTGGCAGAGCGTTTTAAATCTTTACTCCAATGAAGTCCTCATTTTTATGAGCAAGCTCCAGTCTTCGCGGTAAGACGTGCAGATTATCTTTAGTTCTTGTATTATAACTATGCACGTTACAGTTGGTCCTAAAACTCCCTAGATTAGATTTAATGTGGCAGGCAACTTCAAGTATATATAGAGACCTGCAATGGTGAGAATTTTGAGCTTTTGGAATAGGCTGCGGCAAGAGTGCCTACCGCTAACACGGCATATGACCCTAATGGCTTTTTTCTGGAGGCAAAAAATCCTGCTAAAATTACGCATAGATGATGAACCCTACAGTGATATACCGTATCTAGCTGCTGATTCAAAATAGGTGTGATAAACGCACAGTGCCGCCTCACGGGAGATACATTGTCTGATCCACTAAGCTGTATAAGGTGCCCGAGTGTGTAGCGCACCGCGGCTTGGCTGCGGAGCCCTAACGGGCACCTAGATACATAAGGTCACATATTTCAAACTCATACGTCATGTACTCCAGTCTCCACATCCTTCTTAAACATAGTTTTCCTCTTTTCGGTCCTAAGTGCTGCTGGTAACTTATTCCAGATGATTGGTAGCCTGTATTTTAGAGAGCTTTTTCCAGTTTTTTCTTTATTTACTCTAGGTACAAAGAGACTATTGTTAGTGCGAGAGTGCAGATTGACTTTGCCAGTTGAATATGTGTGTAATTCTGGATATCTATTGTTAGGAGTGGCGTTGATCATGTCGTATGCCCTAATAATTGTGAGGAAATCGAGGCGCAATTGCAAATTGTTGGTATAAAATACTGTTTACGAACTTCTGATAGTTTGAGACCACCCTTGAATATATGCAAGGCCCTGTTTTGGGCTAACTCCAATTTGTTTATGTTATACTTTGTCACCGAGCTTATTATAGTAGGACAGTATTCTAGAATCGGTCTTATGCAGGTCGTGTAAAAATGTTTGCATTCAGGATTTAGGAATTGTCTTAGTTTCCATAGTATATGTTCTTTTGATGAATTTGTTTGTTATTTTGTCCATGTGATCCGTAAATGACAATTGTTTATCAATAAATAAGCCCAAATGTTTTAAAAGTTTAAATGGCTTAAACATCCATCCACATTAGTGATCTTACTGTAGGTAGAGTATTAACGTCGTCTTTCCCTAAAAAACATATCTTGGTTTTGTCTTCATTCATTTTTAACAAGTTTGTTGAATACCAATCTTTAATGTTGGCAGAGTCAATTTCAATTTTATTCACACCTCTTCATAAGTTTCCCCCCTCAATGAGTTCTAGATAGTCGTCCGCATAAATAGTTACCTTAGACTAGGGTTGCCGTTTTTACGGATTTTATCCGTTTTAACGGATTGTAAGGGTGCAAAACAGATCGACGGATTTTTATTCCAATTCACGGATTAAAAAAAAAAAAAAAAAAATTAGTTCTTTGTTTTACGCCGTTTTTAACTAGGGATGGTCAAAAAATCTATATTTAAATGCGATATCAATAAGTGGGAATATTTTTGATGTACATAAATACCAAAGTTTACACCAAAAATGCAAAATTTCAAAATTTTGGTGGAGGTACCAGGTAGGTAGTATTAATTAAATTATCCTGGCTGATGCATATGGTGGAGGTGCCGGGTCATAAAACGCGGTTATGAGAACGTAAAAATGCATTTATGGTGATACCTCATCAACCCTATTTGGCCTCAAATCATTAAAAATAGGCCTACTCTTAAAAAAAATACATATTTTTTCAATTTTTTTAAAACAATTACATTATGATTATATCGATATCATATCGAAATTAGTGCATTTGGGCATAAAAAGGATTTTTAAGGATTTGGGTGTTTCATTTAAGGATTTCTAAGGATTTTTGGTGAGCTCAAACAGGATTTTTATTTTTTCTTGGTGGCAACCCTGCCTTAGACTGTGTAATACATCTGGGTAAATCGTTAATATACATATTAAAAGCAGTAGGCCCGATTACTGTCCCCTGTGGGATACCGCAGTTTACTGTCAACGCTGATGACAACACACCATTTACTTTAGTCTTAATAGTCCTGTCCGTTAAGAAGCTGGTGAACTACTTTATCACATTGTCAGAGAAATTGAATCGCTCTTCTTAAATAAAATATTGGTTTAGATTGGAGAAGGGTTGACAGGTTGCGAAAGCATAGAAATATATAGACCAGCTGAATGGCTGGGGGCAACAAAACTTTTCAACCTGCTGATGACAACAGTTAATTTAAAGTTGTTTGTTACCTTAAATCCACAACGCGGTTTCGTCCTTCTGCGACTCGTCAGGCGGATGGTGGCCACTAAAAATCAGCTAACTACGTGCAAACAAAACTCACAACACATAACCAACCTGTGGTAGAGCCACGCAAGAAGTAAATTCTGCATGCATGTTGTCATCATCAGCAAGGTTACTTCATACACCATTCATACTGGGGCACACCGTCAGCTCAAACAATAAGGGGGCTTCTCTCCCAACTCTAGTGCTCGGGAGCCAAAAAAGTCCATGATTTTCCCTGGATTTGAACCAGGACCCTTGGCAACAAGAGAAAAGCTGCTCCTCCTGCTGGTGCTTGGCAAGGGTGCCTCTTCATTCATTCTAAGAGAATAAGTTAGAGATAGGAAGGGTGGAAAGTCACAACACAGCATAACCAGTGAGGGGGCTTCCCTCCCAGACTTTGGTGCTTGGGCAACAAAAGCACTATGTCTTACCCTGGATTTGAACCAAGATTGTGATTCACACAGTCAAATGCTTTGCTTATGTCTATAGATACTAAAGGGGTTTTTAGCGGTTTTGGTCTATCTAGCTTAAGAAGCCATTCATTTGTCAGGTGGTTTAGCAATTTCTCAATTGAGCTACCCAAGATGAAACCATATTCCTCTGCACATATGAGGTCGCTGTTGTATTGTCATCTGTTTACTCTACCGCCTACCGCACATGTAATATTCGGTCTGGACCGGCACCTCCACCATTTCCCTACATTTTGCACACTAAAAGGTTCAATTTCGCGAGTTAATTCACGTTATGACCAGTTTGATACAATTTTGTTCGTTATTTTGCGCCACACGCAAGATTTGGTGAAATTCGCGTTTTCAAAATGTGTTTTTTCATCTCTAAATGATGTTATTCATCGACAATATTACATTTTAGGCAATAAATGAACATTTTTTTTAAAATTGCAAATTTTGTTATCACCATTTTTCACTACCTCTACAAAATATTATATATTTTATATTTAACAATTGATATGTGGGGGCTATTTCATCAATATTTTATTGTAATAATAAATAAGTTTATAAAATTATTGTAGGGCTTACTGTAGGGCTATGATTTGCAAATAATTTTTTAATATTTATATCACAATAATTATGAGAAACTTGTATCACCCTAACAAACATCCTAACAGCGCTTGACGAATGGTTGGAACGTTTTGTAATTTGTGACTCAAATTAAATGGACTTGCCATGTTGAATACACCGAACACCAAAGTTAAGCAACATCGGGAGTGGTCAGTACTTGAGTGGGTGAACACTTGGGAACTCCACGTGCTGTTGGCAAAGGGGGAGAGGCAGATTACCAAAGTGTGCCCCCGATTGAAAACGATCTTGCATTGTCACCCTTAGCCACTCTGCGGAGAACAGTGTTCATAAATATACTACATAATGATTCGCAATAGTTTGGTATTTCACATTCACTTTTAAACATGGAAAAAAAAAATTGTGAGGACTTAGGAAATCTTTAAAGTGAGGTATAGGGCCTACTGAGGTGGAGATTTGAACAAAAAATAGCTCTCACGAAAATTGCCCCTTATTTAACTTTTATACAGAATTTCACCTTTGTGAGTGTTTGTTTGCCTCCCTAAAGAAAAAAAAACGTGTGACTAGAGCTGATTTTTTAGAAATGTTATAAGACTTTTGGAAATGTAATAATTATAAGTGGCGCTAAGGTACTGAATTTTTGGCAGTGCACAAAAACATATTTTTAACAAATATCAAAGATACATTTTTGCATTGCCTCAGATCTTGGTCAAGTGATCATCATCATTATCCGTTGCCACGTCCAACTCTGCGTGATAAGACAGGAAAATCTGTTATCGCTTAATTTTGGTTTTTATTGGATGAGCGAAGCAAAGACTTCAATTTCACTGACCCCCCCAAAACATTTAGCTCGGGTGTTTATTTATTTTTAATATTTTTTATTTCTGTTTGTTTGTTTGCGCTCTACCGGGCAAACAGCATATGCGATCTTGATGAAAATTGGAAGGGACCTTCAAAATCTCTGACCTTAGACCTGCCACGTTTTTGGGTACAATCGAAGAAATATTTCTCATTCACATTGTACTTTTACGATTTTTTAAAAATTTTAGTGCGATATTTTCGTGACATTTGGGATTCTGACCAAACGGGTGGGGCTACAACGTTCATATTTTACATGGACATTAAGGTGGTAATGCAGTACCTTCACACTTCTCTGTAGACAGTCTAGTTGAGCGGACGTACCTTCGCTCCGCTCCGCGTCGACAGTATGTACAGTGAATCAGTGCGTCAAATGCTTAGTGATTTCATAGTGATAACGTTCAACATTCCATGGCGATGTGGGTGTATCAACCAAAATGTTTAATTTACCTGTAAATAAGGTAAAACCAGCCGTACCACCAAGCCCTCGGGATCTTGCTGCAGCAGCTGCCAATGGTTCCAGAAAAAAAAGGAAAAAAGGTGAGGATATGAATCCTCAATACAATATAGAGGTTAAAAACAAATTCGATGTTCTGTCAGATAGCGATGGTGACATAGATATAGACGAAGAGGATGGAAGTAATGGGACTCCTTCCACATCTACCCAGCAGCATCCTAAAGATACCAAGGTTCCTCCTATAGTGATGTATCACATACACATACAAAGACATTTAACAACTTACGAACAAGCCTTGAAAGAGACTTTGATTTAAAATATAAAGGTGACAGGGTCGTAATTAAATCGTCCTCGAAATCCGATTTCCAAACTATAATCTCGGCCTTAAACAACAGCAATCTAGAGTATCACACTTATACACCTAAAGAAGATAAAGAACTTCGTCTTGTAGTTAAAAACATTCCACCAAATTTCACCTCGGAGGAAATTCTACAAGACCTTGTAAAACAAGGATTAAAAGTTAAAAAGTGTCGCAAATGCACAAAAAAGTAAGAGGCGAAGGAAACAAGACAGAAATAAATTGCAGATTCCTGTATCCAATGTTTATTGTTATATTTGAAAAAAACACAACTTTCTCTGAAGTAAACAAACTTACCAAAGTATGTCATTGTATGGTAAAGTGGGAAAAGTTTAAAAACATGACCGGTGTAACACAATGCTTTAACTGCCAATCGTTTGGCCACATCGCAGCCAACTGTAAAAGAAAGAAAGACCAGTGTGTAAAATGCGGAGAGGCCCACAACACAAAAGACTGCAAAAAGACGACCGATCAACCTCCCAAGTGCTCGAATTGCAAAAATGCCCACCCTGCAAACTATCGACAATGCCCAGTTTTCGCACGGCAACTCGAGTTTAAATCGGCCACACTGACGAAGCCACAACATCATCGAGAATCTCGACCAGAATCAACGTACACCTCCCATGTTTACAAACAAACCGACTTCCCGACCGTCAACCCGCGTCGAGATAACACTCCGACAAGCGACCCACAACAGCCAGCAATAATAACAACATCGACGTGGCCGAGACGACAAGGTGAGAACCTTATCAACAGCGAGTCACCATCACCAACCAGTTTCCTTTCCATTATTTAAAGT
>JAMZAV010013028.1:0-15977 GCA_024449915.1 Sweltsa coloradensis | reverse complement strand
CAATGTGTTTGCACGAGTGGGGCGCGTAGGATAGAGACCTAAAGGTGGCAAAGCCATCGCTCAGACCCCTGTTATAGGCTAGGCCTTGACCTTGACCTACGGGCCTATGCCACCTGATATTTACAGTAACTATAAGTGACAGTAGGCGTAGTGGTGTGTCACATTGCCATCTCGATAGCCTAGGCCTAGACCTCTGCCACTTGTTGTTTACAGTACCTAACTATAAGTGACAGTAGGCGTAGTGGTGTCCCATTGTCATCTCAATAGCCTAGACGTATGTTACCTGCTGTTTACAGTAACTCTAAGTGACAGTAGGTGTAATGGTGTGTCACATTGCCATCTCGATAGCCTAGGCTAGACCTAGGGTAGGCCTCCATCTAGACTGGTCTACTGTGATCTTCTATTCAATTCTGTTATTCTTAATCTTATTTTCCTAAGGTACTTCAGTGACAGTTCTGAGAGAGCAAGACATCAATCTAGGTATATTACCAAAAGGGCCATGGACGCAAATGATGCGAGAATTAACACAAGGATTTAATGAGACATGTCTCATTAATTATAGTAAGAAAAAACAAAGTGGGGCTGATAAGCATTTTAATGCGGGATATAGAATGTTTAAAGCCCGGAAGGTTAAATCGACACTCATGCATTATCAAAACCAAGGTTGTATAAGAGTGAAAAGTAAGTGTGAAGCTTCATACACACTAAAAAAGCAATATAACATTTCCCTAGCCATTGCAAAAAATGGAACCGTTTTGACAGGTACATGTGGATGTTGTGCGGGGAAAGGAGGTGTGTGTAAGCACGTTTTTGCAATGCTCTGGGTGCTGCGTCGTTTTTTTTAACCGAAGCAACTTCGTGCACGGAGGAGCCTCGACAATGGGGAACTGGAAAAAAAATTTAAAATGTGATTTCAATGAAGTTCAAAAATTTAAAATTGATTAAACACGACCCCAACATGCCCAACAAAAAAACAGAAATTAATATCAAGCGACAAAAAGAACGTCGTACAAAAATGCAAAGCATCGTCCAAGCAGTCGAACTGGAGACAATAGGGAATATTCCACTTCCGCCAAATACTGTACGAATAGATTTTTTAGAAGAAGTATTTCGTCCCGATTACAAATATGTACTTTGTTTTTCCGTGAAATAATAATCCAGTGATTTATAGCCGTTTTAAAAGCAGCACTTTTTTAAAGCGGCAAAAACGACTGTGACGTCAGAACTGTGTTGATCCAACGCCGTCTGGATAAACATACATCCAGACCAAAGATGTTGGAATAGTATTATAGTAGGATCGAGATATACATCAAGACGGCGGTGTTTTAAACAAAGCAGCGCCTAGCGTAGCCTACAGTAATGTAAACAGATGGCGGACATTTTACATTTAACGCCTAGCCAGAAAACGAGAAAAGTTGACATTGCAATCAAAAAAACAAAACTGAAACAGTCCTAGGTCTAGGCCTAGACTTAGAAAATTATTTATAATACAACAGTCTAGGCCAATCGTTCCTGTAGGATATAGGCATTGGTATGTGAATACTAAAATTACTCACTTGACAAGCCCTAGGCTTAACTTGCCAACCCTAGGCCTGCACGTTCATGTTCTGACACACATCCCGCACAAAAACCTTACTTTGATGACTAATTAAAGCCTATTGTAGATAAAGAATACCATGATAGTCCTAGGCTATGCAAAAACTCAAGACAAAATGCTCGTTATTCTTTATCACACTGATCTCGCGAAATCTCCTGTCACATACGAAAAAAGAAAAACAAAAGACGGTGAAAATGTACATCCCTGTGGAGTTGTTTGTGTTGAGCGGATGGCCGAGCACCGCCGTCTGTACGTAAATATGTACAAATATACGTACATTTAGTTTCCAATTGGCCTTGACTCAACACAGTTATGACGTAGTACCGTCCAAAGATGGCGCACGCTCGTTTTTGGCGCGCAAACTGGGGGACCCATTTAATTCTTGTTTAAATTACTCAAAAAACTTTTTTTTTAAATAAAAAAAGTGCAGTGACTATTAACACATGAATAAGAATTAAAATAAAATATAAAATATTAAGTGGAATATTCCCTATTGTGAAAAGCCACATTGCTTTATCTTCACTGCCCATGCACTGCGATATTATTGCTGAAAATAACTTTGAACCATGTGGCAAAGAGAAACAAACCACACTGTCAGACCCAACTGTCTCGGAGGCTGCTACTCTAGGCCTACCGGTAGCAGGTAGGCAAATTAACTTACCCGTTGCGGCTCTATGGCATTCAGAAATGACCCATCCAATTGATTCATCCAAGATAAGTCTACCTGAGGCATGGGAATTGGAAGAGAAGACGAGAAGACCAGAGACCAGAGTCAAGCCCCCCCCCCCCTTTGGCATTCCGAGAGAGCGAAACGCATAACTGCATCCAAATTTGGATCGATTGTGTCTCGAAAAGCGGACGTTATAGAAAGCTTCGTGAAAAATATATTCCACCCACAGACATTTCAAAATAGGTAAGTAGCCTGTAGCCTTTAAACAATAATTACGAACAAGGAGAGATACAGGAGATTTAAGATATACAATGCAATCAAGATATAAGGGTCCGGTTTTGAATGTGTGAAGTTTTTGGACTATTTCGAGGTTCATTTGTAAAAATAATTATGTTTTTATTGAATCAGAGGATAAACAGTCGAAGGATATTCAATGGACGAAGGTGAGGAGCTATGTGTAGTACCAGAAAGTTGGCTTTATACAGACACAATTGGCAACTTAATGGCTAAGAGGCCAAGCAAGACTTGCTGTGATCAAGCAGTTTTAGAAAAAGAGGAGCCCAACTATAACTGGAACACATACCCTGCCAGGATCTTAAAGGAAAATAGTAAGTATTCTTACTTCTGACTTGAATTTTATAAGCCGCCCTTCAATTACATTTTTGATAGTATTGACCCTGAGGCCTGACTTTGTTGGAACTGGATGTTTGATGTTCCCAGTTAATGTACTAGAACAGAAGATTTTTTTTTGCCTGCCTAGCCTTCTTATTATAGTATATATAATATACAAATAAATAAATAATAATAAAATACAATAATATGTAAATATTCATTTTAAAATAAATAAACAATCTTTAAAAGGGAAAAACCGAACTCAGTACTGTACAGATTGGTCACATTTGATTTCCGTTTACAGCAAAAAAAAACCATTTTGGTCTAGCTTCACCCACCTCTTAAAGAAAAATGTCTGGTAAAAAATATTGACAAACCTAAAATAATGTCACATCCGTATTTTTAAGAAGAATAAAAAAAACTCTTCAAGAAACGAAAACCCAAATCTTAATATATAGACTTAAAAGCTAAACAAGAAAGCCTAAACCCACAACACCGAGGACCCCTTTGGAAGCATCAACGTGCAAAGCTGAGCCCTGGGCCATCCCCCGAAACTCTAGGGGGTACAGCGGAAATCACTGCCCCCAAAAAACGGGGAAATCTTGCTTGATAAATACAAAGGGGGCCCTGCTGATGCCGTTTTGCGATTTTTCAAAAAGCTGAAAAACGTTGCCCTTTTGCCCATACACAGTCCCCCCGCGTCCAGCGGCGCCCCCCCAACCCAAAACCGATGCAGCAGAAGCACGCCCCCCAATACGGGGAGCCCCGCCCCCTGAAACTGCCATAGAAATTCAAGGGAAAGTTTATGAGCCAAAAACCGAGGGGCCGACGTATTTGACATAGTTCGTAGACCTCGTGGGAGGCGCTGGTGGAATCTCGTCACATCTCGTGAAACCCCGCTTTGGTCTCGCAAATTTTTAAAAAATCGGTTTTTTGCCTTGGGTGAGTTTCCTTTTTTTAACAACTCTAAAAGATGAAATAATATCCCCATCCCCCTACAATACCAAAAAGAAAAGTCTTTAAAACTAAGGCTTCTTTAACTAGATCGTATTTCTCAAACCTTGGGTTGGTTTATTTTTGTATGAAATTGCGAAAAAGCTTGGGTTCTGCCCTTGGTCAGTCAGCTGTCTGTTTTTAGTTTGTATTTTCGTGGGTTTCTCTTGACTAGGGCCTAGCCCCTGGTTTCTAGGGCTGGGCCTAATTTGCGATACCTAATATAATAAAAATTATAAGGTTCAAAAGACGTGTCCTGGTAGGCCTACTACAAAGCAAAAACCCCAAGATGTAGCACCAAAAATAACCGGAATTGGATACACAAGGCCTAGACGAAAGCCTAGCCAGCACTAGCTAGGCTGGTTTAAACCCTACATCTTGGCTTTGGGCATTTGGTAGGAGTATTTAAAAAACCTGTTGAAAATTGGCCTTAAAAGTTCTGCTGTTTTCAGCTTTTTTGAAAGGGCCTGGGCCCCCTACCCCTAGCCGGTACCTTTCGGTTGTTTTGGGATGGCCAAAGTACCCTACAAAACCTTTAAAAAAAAAACAAGTGATGATAAACGGCCAATGGTAGGCCTCCCAAACCGAAAGAGTGGCCTACCTCCCTGGGCCTCCTTTTGTTCTAGGTGCTACAATCGTTTAATTTAGCCCAAAGCTACATTTGACTAGGGCCTACTAGTAGATGCTCGGCTTTTCTAACTCTTAGGAATGCAGGAATCACCCCCTTGTAAACATCAAAATGATCGTCTAGCCTCTGACTTAGGCAGGCTGGCCTTTTCATTCAGAAAATCATTTATGCCCAGTAGGCCTATAGCCCCCCGCCAAAAGATTTAACTTTTGTTTGGTAAGCATCCCATTTTTTTTGCCAGTTATTGTATTTCTTTCCTTTTCTCTCTTGTGTGTGGTATGCCCTTTTATTTCTTGAAGTCTTTTAAAAAACATTTTTTGAATTTCCTAATTTATTTTGTTTTTTTTATCAATGAGGCTATGCAAGAGCTGTGGGCTGATTATCAGGGGCAATTTTCTGATTTAGTCGTGCCTTTTTTACCAAAAAATGTTTTTAAAAAAAAAATTTTTTTAAAAAAAAAGGGAAAAACCAAATTTTTTATTTTTTTTTAAAAATTTTTTTTAGTTGTGTTTAACAATAAAACCCGGGGCAAAAAATTTAGGCCTACCTATGAATAAAAAACAAAATTTCATTTTAATTCAACCCCAATTTTAAACCCCTTTTGGGTTTTGGGGTTATTCAAACACTTTTATCCCCAAGGTCCAAACATAAACCAAAGGAATTTTTTCATTTGCAGAACTCCACCTCTGAAAAAACCCAGCACCACCCCCTTTGGGCTCCAAAAAAACACCCCCGGCCTACCCATTTTTAAATTTTTAATTAGGGCCTAGGTTTTTAATTTATCAATTCAGTTACCAAAACTCTTAGGCCCCACAAAGGAGGACAATTTATACAAATTTTTGAAATGTAGGTTTACGTTTTCCCCAAGGAAAGTTTTTTGAGATATTGATATTACATATTTAATGGAAATTACCGGTACTTTTTTTCCCTTTTTTCTAATGAAGCCAGCCTGAGATGTGTTTTTTATTTATAAGACACTTTTATTTTTATTTTAGGGTCTAAAAAGGATATGCCTACAGTTCCCCTTTTTTACTAAAAAAATCGTGTGTAAAACAATTGAATAAAAACCGGTTATCAAATTTAATTTTTCATTTTTGGTGTTTGTAACCCCAAACTGACCTCTTGTTCCAAATTAACGAAAAATTATTGTGATTTACCTTAATATTATGTAGGTATTGTCACTCTATTTGGGGAAAAAAAATAGTTATTCCGATTTCCTGCATAATTTTAAAAACATACTGGAAGTTTTTATTCACAAATTTATTATTGATTTCACTTGGAAACAACTTGTTTTTGTATGTTATTTCACTAGTTTTTTTCACTGTTTCTTTAAAAGAAGAATTTTAATTCTTTTTTAATTAAATTTTCCCCACTAAAAAAAATAGTGCAAAGTAAAAAAAGTGTTAATTAAAATGCAATTTTAAGTTCTTTTTTTGTGTTTTCTCTATTGTATTGTCATTTATCTAATAGTTTGGTTATGTATTTCATAATTTTTTTTTAGCAGATTTTTTAATAAATCAATTTTTTGATCAATGGGGGAGAAAGTAAGTGCATTCAAGAAAAACAAAGTTCACAATCAATTTTAATTCCCTCCCTTTCCCCCCCCCTTCCCTTGTTAACTGACCACCCCCACAAAGGCGCTATATGGCAAGACTTCCCTGCCCACCCATTGCAGTTTTCGCTCTTAAAACCCACAGGTTATATACTACCATTTTGGGGGCTCTCTTTCCCATCACTGAGCCTAGCTATTGTCGCTGAGACATCCGAGACGGCTCACACTTCTAACTTGTAACCAGGACACTGTGTTTGTCAAAAACGTTGGAGGAGGAGCCAGCACCGGTGCATTCATCTGAAACGTCCGCCACCTCAAATGCGTACAGGGCACTGTTATGTCAGGTACCTTGGTAGGAGAAGCCAGCACAGCGGCATTCATCTGGGCGCCCGATACCTCTAATTGCGTGCAGGGCAGTGTTTTGTCACGTACGTTGGAGGGAGAGCAAGCACAAGTGTTATCGTCTGAGACGGCCTCATCTCCACTATTGAACAGGACACTGTACATTCCAGTACAATTGAAGAGGAAGACAACACAGGTGATATCATCTGAGACGGCCTTTACTTTTGGACAGGATGCTACACCAGCTCCTAGAAGTCAAGCAACTTACTTCCACAACATGACAACCCGAAGTAGTGGTATACGTCAGTTTTCCAATTGTAATTATCAACAATTACGGGAATTAATGATAAGTGAGGGTCTCGGTCAGAAACTTAAAATTCAAAAACCATGGTCCCCCAGAGAGTTTAGTTGAAATTCTTACTGATCATTATCGGAAGAAACAAAACAGGCATCACATAAATGTTAGATCTCCACCACTCCATTTAAAGTCATCTCAATACATCAATAAAAAATCCAAATCTAAGCCTAGTTGACTAGCTACACCAACCCATAATGCCTTTATTGTAACTAATAAAAACACAGATAATAAATCTCCGCACATTAGCCTAAACACACTAACTTTCTCACACCCCATAGACATGCCAACAACCATGCCCTCCTATTCTATAAACTCTCAATCCCAAAAATCAAACCTTAAAAAACAACCAAACAAGCAAAATGTTTCTAAACTATCGGCTAATATAACAATCCTAAGTCTAAACATCCGCTCCATGCGCAATAAAATGGAACTCTGATCCATAATAACTCAGCCGACGTAATATGTATATCTGAACATTGGCTCGAATCATCAGAAATCAACCTCCTCTGCATACCAGGTATCTCTAACATAAGCATCTATTGTCGACCAACCCATAAACATGGCGGGGTAGCTATATTTGCGAAACCTCATCTTAACATAGTTCCTCTTCCACAACTTCAATTAATATGCTCAGAATTTGACTTTGAATGCACTGGATGTTGTTTGAAACTAACCAACTCACAAATTATGATATTTTCAATTTATAGATCACCCAATGGAGATGTAAATCTCTTCTTGGATAATCTCCAGGATACCTTGTTAAAACAACCAAAACAATTTCCAAAAGCAGAAATGCTCTTTGCGGAGATTTCAACATTAACATGTTATTAAAATCTACCGCACAGACACGCCTCCTAGACATGATCGAATCTTTTAACATGGTTGCTTCCATCAACACTCCTACTCGTATACTTGGCAATAGTAGTACCCTCCTTGATAATATATTCACTTCACTGAATCAATCCTGTTATAATACCAAACTATTGCATCCACACTTCTCAGATCATGCAGCCATTCTTCTAGAAATTAAATCGCAAGAGCATTCCTCCCCACAATTTAGCGAAAAAAGGAAATTCAATAAAACAAATATCAACTTTTTCCTAAAGCTACTCGATGAAGAAGAATGGCCTAATACATACTCGGACGCAAACGATGCACTAAATACCTTCCTAAATACATTCCTAAGTCTTTTTAACAAAGCTTTTCCTAAAACTCGTCAAAAACAACAAACCTGACCCAAGTCCTTGGATTACCAAAGAGCTACGGGAAGAAGGCAAACATCTCAGAAATCTATATCAGATGCATAAACTACACCCTCCCAGTTCAAACTACTCTGACGATTATAAAGCCCTCAAGAAAATTCACTCCCTCAAACTTAGAAACACCAAAAAACAATTTTATTCACAAAAAATTGAAAGGGCCGACAATAAAGCAAGAGCATCATGGCAGCTAATAAAATCACAATCTTTAGCCCCACAATCGCGTGATGACCTTTTGCTAAACATAGAAGGCTCCCTAGTGTCAGATCCGAACATAATATCAAACTATTTAAATAACTACTTTATAGAAGCGGGAATTAAAACCAGACCACAACTTCATCATAATATTGCAATGCCCCCCACACCAACAATCCCTCAAATCACTCAGTCAATGTTTCTTTTCGACACCACCTCAACAGAAATTGCAAAAATTATTAAATCGTTAGGTAACAAACAATCTTCCGGACTAGACGATGTTCCCACTGCAATTTTATCAAAATGTTACAAATCCATTTCCATTCCCCTATCATTAATAATAAACAAATCATTTGAAACTGGTATTTTCCCTTCAAAGCTGAAAGAAGCTAAAGTTATTCCACTTATAAAAAAAAGGGTTCTCTAACGACCCAAACAACTTTCGCCCAATATCTCTTCTCTCTTCCTTCTCAAAAATCTTTGAAAAAGCCTTTTATGCCCGCTTAACCTCTTTTATATCCAAGCACAATATAATATCACTAACCCAACATGGTTTCCAAAAAGGCAAATCAACTACCACAGCTATTTTTTCACTTCTTACAACTATCCACGATGCACTTGATAAAGGGGACGTTCCCATAGGCATTTTTTACGATCTTAGTAAAGCATTTGACACCATCGATCACTCTATCCTACTATACAATTAGATCAATGGGAATCAGAGGCCAGGCCCACTCCTGGATCTCCTCTTACCTATCTGACCGGTCTCAAATAGTCGAAATCCGCAAACTCAAAAATAACACCTACCACCCTTTTCATTCTCAACCGCTGATCCTGAAAAGTGGTGTCCCACAAGGAACCATTCTTGGACCACCCTTCTTCCTCCTTTATGTCAACGATATGCCAGAATGTTTCACCACTGGTATACTAACACAATACGTCGATGATTTCAGCCATATACTCACAGCACAAAAAGGAAAATCTTTAGCACCACTCTCACAAATGTCCAACGAACAAACTTCCATAATGTCACAATACTGTAACAAAAACCTCCTTTCTCTTCAACCGTCAAAAACGGTGTATTTAAACTTCCACTCACAAGTTCCACCCACCGAAAGCCTCCTCATTCGCATCTCATCTAAGAGCATTGCCTGCTCTGACGCCATCAAGTTCCTGGGTCTACATATGACTGACACTCTTGATTGGACAGACCACATAGACGCTGTTTGCTCAAAGATAAAGAGTGGATGTTTCCTCCTCAGAAGAATAGGGAACTAGCCTTCATTCCAGAAATCGAATATGTTAAAGATAACATCTAAAAAAAATAACATAAAAGTTTTTTTTTGTCTAAGGTTAATACTTTTTCTCAATATTTAACGCTGAAATTTGAATCTGGCTTCCCGCCAAAAGACAACACGAAAAGTAGTGTGACGTCAGACTGCTGACCGCAGCCTAGCGCAGACCCAAAGGCGCACCGCTATCTAGATATAAATGGCTGATATTCTACCATCCAGTCAGCGGTGGGTCAAACACATCCTAGCAGACAGTTGCCGTCACTGCACCCGCTGTCATTCCTGCTATCGTTTCTCAATATGATCCTTTTGATTGAATTTAAAGAAATGGCGCTTTATAAAAGGTGTAAGGTACCGATGTGTTTAAACACCACTCTAGAAACACCGGAGAAAGTATTTATATATGTGCTAAAAAAACTAACAGGTGAAAATAATGGTTAGACGCAACAAACGAGAATAAGTCAAGGAGCCTACCGCTGCAAATTCACTTTACCGTTGTGAATACCACTTTCATGTAAGTAAATGATATTAATTGGTCTACCTAGTACTTTTTTATTTCGCAGGTTAGTTTCCTATGAGCTTCTAATTTACCTCGGGATTATTATAAGCCTAGGACCTATACGTAACTCATTTTCTCGCGGGGAAATATTCAAAAAAAAATTGAATTTGTGACATTCTCCCATGCGAGAAAACGCCTCTTACGTTTAGGCCCTAGACTTATAATCCCAAGGCAAATTTTGCTGCGAGAATATTTGGCCGGAGCCTAACAGAAGCTTATAGGAAATTCACTTGTGAATTAAAAAGCTAGTAGACCAATAATATTTACTTGCATCAAAGTGGTCTTCACAACAGTAGAGTGAATTTGTAGAGGGGGCGTCCTCCTCAAAACATTCTCGTGCTGCAGCTTTGAACATTTCTTTTTGCCTTGTTTGTCGTTTGGTTCTTTTGGCACGTGTATAAAATGATCTTTTCCGGTGTTTCTACAGTGGTAGCCTTTGCCCTTTTGGTAGACCTAGGCCCTTAGGACCTAGGGCCGAGGTAGGCCTATCACTACGCCCAGGTCTAGGCGCATATTTAAATATAAAATCTAAAGTCCTACCAAACACCAATGATATAAATGATATCATCATCATCAACCTAAAAAAACTTGGCTAAGGATACAGGAAATGCCTCGGCCTAGCCCTACCTAGGCTAGGCTGTGTCTAGGGCATCCAAATGGACATTTTATAGAATTGGTTTACCTAACCTAGGGCAAAGACACAGCCTAGGGCGTAGGGCCTAGCCTAGCGCAGCCTTGAATGACTGTACCATAGAGAAATAACCAGTGGCTCTTTCCCACCAATGAGAAATAAATCGCTTTCTAGTCAAGGTCGGGTAGACGCACTGTCAAAATCACATGGTCGTCATCTTTGTCATCGTTCGTGTTGTTGTCAAAATAGTCCGATTATTGATGAGCACGGTCCACTGGATTACCTCTAGGCTTCGCTGCCGCGCACGGCCGCTCGTCGAGCTTTTGTTGTTGTTGTTGTAGTATTTATACAAACTACAACGATGAGCATGCTGCAAGCTACGTAACGCAGTTGAACCAAGAACGAGCGTTTGCGCGGGGGTTCAAAACCCTATAACTTTGTACCCCCGTAGTAACCACGGATGATTAAAAAAAAAAAATCTTTCATTTGTGAAGTTTATTTAACTGTGTTCTATAAATAATAAAAAAATGAAAAACGTGAATTTGAGACCAAGGCTAGTTCCCTATTAAAGCCCTAGTCAGCCACAACGTCCTTATTCTCATATACCATGCTCACATCCACTCACACATATCATACGGACTTATTTTCTGGGGAAACTCGCCACAAGCTATAAGAGTTTTTAGATTACAAAAACGGGCCATTCGAATTATAGTAGGAGCCTCTTGGCGTACCTCGTGTAGAAATATCTTCCCCACCCAAAAAATCTTGACCTTAGCAAGTACTTTGATACAACTTGCAGCAGTCTTTGTCAAATCAAACCCTCACCTCTTCAAATTAAACTCAACTATTCACGACCATGATACACGATCGCAATCAAAAATTCATGTCCCAACTCATAATACAACGCGTTTCTCCAAAGGACCTCATTACCAATGTCTAACAATCTTCAATCATATACCCCCAGAAATTAAAAATATACAATCCCTAGACTCTTTTAAATATACATTGAAATCATTTCTTATAAAGCGTTGCTTCTACACCATCAATGAATACCTTCATCCAGCTGACGTTTAACTTAATCTTGTGCCCGAATATATAAATACCCCACCCATAGCTTTACACTCAACTTTCCTTCACACTCCTGAAACTACTATGTATTTTCATGAATATAATTTAATATAAATAAACAATTCAATAAAAAAATAAGTATTATGTATAGAAATAGAAGGAAAGATATTATGAAATTATGAAATGTATATTTTAATGTATATTTTTTATAAAATTGTTAACAATTATGTATTACTCTCCATAGGCTAGGCTATTCACTTTCTCTAAAAAGAGTTATACTTGTGCAATGTACGAGTCAAGGTGAATAAAGTTATTGTTATTGTTATTCATAACATCAGCTTGTGTTCAGACTGTGAAACCCGCCACTCAGCCACGTCAATTCATAAAACTTGTCCCACCCACTTCTGCCTCATCAAAATAAGTAAACGCTCTCCTTCTGCTCAACCTTTGATAATTAGATCTCTTCCTACCAAATTGATTCAAACCTCGACCAAGTCCCAACCCTCCCACTACATCATCTCCCCAAACTTTTGAGCAGCTGTTCCCAACCTGGACAAGGCATTCCATGTTTAAAGACCAAAAAAGCTACTACATCAAACTCCAGGCTTAACTCCTCCAATTGTTTGCCTACCAAATATAACCGAGTGGGACTTCTCAGTTCATACTCTACACCCCACATAGGTTTTAAGTCTCAGCCATAGGCAGCCAAGAATAGAAAGGTGGATTCCGATAGCACTGAACAACGGAATGTTGGAAAAAAATGAAGAGGTAGGCTTTCATTTTAAGTATTTTTCAGTCATTGACTTGAAAGTCATTTTGTTTTTGTAGAAGTAAGGTTATTTTACCATTCTTCGCCCAATTTGACATGTTTAGAAAAGCTAGGGATGCACAACAATAAAACATAAATTATCAATAATAAAACCGTGACGGTAACATGTTGCCATTTTCATAACCGAGATCAACATTGAATGCGATGTACTTAGGCATTAAGTTCTTTCTTCTGGAGGATAAAGATGGTTCTGCAGATTTGCAAAGAAGACTGGGAATAGGGTTTGTATGGAAAGCTCCTGTGGATGGTGGTGTACTATATTCAACGTCTTGATATAAGAAGGCCTAGCCAAAATCATAAATAAAACTGGCGAAATCGAACTAAGAGTGGATGAGGGAGCGATATAGATGTAACAAGGTTGCACGATCAGCTTCCCAATTAGTATTGCTGAGCACTCGTAGGATGTTTAGGGCTTTCAAACACCTGGCTCATAGCTGCTGGAAATGGGGCCTCCGCAAAAACTTTTTATCAAATAACATTCCGAAAAATCGTGTAATTTCCCTTCCCATGTGCAGGTCGGGATTAAGGAATAATCCACGGCAAAGGCTAAATAACCCAAATGTGGTTTTTGTAATTGAAAATTTATATCCAGTTTCAATTGACCATCTCTCTAGGTGCTTTATGTTTAGTTGTAGTTGACGTTCAATCGAACTCAAATACGAAGGTCGGAAATAAATGGAAAAATCATCTACAAAAAGTGATGATTCGACTGGCTTTTTTACATGTGAGGTAATACTGTTGATAGATATAAAAAAACATACAACACTTAAAACTGATTCTTGTGGAACTCCGTTCTCTAATCTAATCCGTCCAATCTCATCCTCTCGATAGCCCAGCTCGCTGCTGTCTATCACCCCCCCCCCCCCTGAATGGTGAGCTAGACGCTCTTATTCTTCCCTTTACCCTCTCTGAACCATTGATGAGTGCACTATGTTCATTGATTATTAGTTTATAATTTTATATTTTATGACTGTATTCTCCTCACAATAGGTCTCATTGTTTGCTTGTCAATGTGTCAATAATTTACTTCTCAACAGCTGCAAATCAAACAAACTTTTAGGCATTATCTTGATGAGTATCATAGCGGCAGAAATAAAAGAAGCGAAATATTATTCCATCAGCGTTTACTCAACCCCGGACATAGCGCATGTTGATCAACTATCGTTCATAGTACGGTAAGTTTCGAATGAAGGATTTCCTGTTGAACAGTTCTTGAAGTTCATTCCAAAACGCAGTAGGTCCTAACGTTTTCATTTGCCCAATCTATGAATTTTTGGTTTATCTTGGATTGGATATTGCTTAACGTCTCATATTTATAATTCTCCTATCTATTGACGTAGTTTTTGTATACATAATTTTAAGTGCTAATTGCATTGCTATTTAAATACAAAATAAATCATGGCGATATTTCAGATAGATAATGTAATCACCCTTTCAATTATCCATAATTTTTAGTTTATCATCGTACAGGTACCTCGAGTGTAGGTCTATACGTCTATACGTCCGCAGTATCCACCAGCGTTGTCGCTGTTTTCTTGTTTGCGCTTATATAAGACTCTTCGAAAACAGGTACCTGTTGATGAGAATATGGGCGACGAGTTTCACCCATGCCTGTACGCATCCGCGGGGTGCCAATTCCTACTCAGCAGACGTGAACACAACAGGCATACTTATGTCTGCAAGTATCGTCCTAATAGTTGCGTGTTTTGGTTCCGGCTGCACCTGGAAGGGACTCCGTAAGAACTGGCTGGCACACTATAGCGACCACCACAGCGAAAGGTTGTTGTGCGGAAGCGAGCAGGTTAGTGATATGGGCCTAGGCCTACTTTGTATTGTTATGCTAAACTGTCACGTCATATTTCATCACAGGGCTAAGCATATAGGCCTAAAGAGGGTTCATTGTGGGTGGTAGAAATGAGGATGTTAATCGAAGTGCACGGCAGGCTAGTCGGGGTCTGTCCCCAGTCTCCAGTCATAACTTGTCCTCGACTCACAGCCCTTTTAAAGGTGGGTTTATGTAAATCCTGTAGTCAGTAGTCGGCAGTCAGCAAGAACAATGAGTAGGTCAATGGCGGTAAGTGTGGTTTGGGGGTAAGTGTGGAATCTGCTTACATGTGTTAAGGGCTGCAGTTTTGGTAAAGTTTTATTTTAATAAAGTATTAACTTGATTTTTTTATACTAAACAATATTGGGGGCCTCCCACAAGAACTAACCCTTAGGGGTGTGCGGTTTACCGACTTTTCGGGTCGGGTCGGAATTTACTAACCAAACCGAAAATTAGTTTGAATAACCGAGGTCGGGTTTCCCGCGCGCGATGTTTGAAATAATTTCCAGCTGAACCACCGGGACATTCTCGTAATAGTGTACATGTTCTCCGCTAGATCGCACCGCTAAGCGTCGAGATATAGCTGAACCACCGGGACATTCTCGTAATAGTGTACGTGTTCACCGCTAAGCGTCGAGATATGTGCGATGTGCGGCATGGGCATCAAGGCTCTCGTCTCGTTTGTTGTTGTCGTCGACTTTCGTTGTTTACATCCGTCGTGTGTCGTAAAACGTCATTCTTGAATAATAATTACTTTCTTCAATCAAAATGCGTCGAGCTACAGATAGAGCTATAATTATTGAGAGCGATGAAGACGACCCAACAACCCAAGTAGGCCTAGACCTACTGGTGCTTCCGAGCTGGAACAACGTCCTGGGCCTACACTGCTCTAGTGTAGGCTCTACAGGGACTGAACCCTACACTCGGGCCTAGGCCTACAGGGATTAAACCCTAGCCGAGGCCAATTCATGTTAAAACAGATTTTTTAATGCCTAGGCCTATCCAAACTATCCAAATCGAGTAATATTATAATTTCAATTATTTACTTAAATGTAGTTCATTGTTGTGTCTGCATCTATGTAATTACATTTATTTAGTTGTCCTCCTTTGTAAATCAGTTTTTATAACTGAATAGGATAGACGTTAAATAATAATAATTTTTAAAAAAAGTACTCTGAGCAAGATGTTGAAAGGGCAAAAATATATCTTGGTGAAGTGGAAACACGAGACGATGTTAAGTAAACGTATCACGTCAGGTTCTTGCGTTCCATGGATGCAACCAAGAAGACCTTCAAGTTCCATGATACAGATCAAGACAACATAAACTGTGATGAGGTTCTTGACATAAACATTCCAAATTACACATTAAGTGCACGTTGTGGCAGTCACTACGTCCTTTCGCGTTCCATTAAAATAGCCGAATAAGTGTCACTTCTTCCTGTAGCCAAAGATCTAAATAGAGGCTATAAGTAAAGCCAACCTATTTTAGAATAGAGCCTTAGCTGACATTAAATGTTGGGTTAACACAAGATCTCTTTTACTATTAACTAGTATTTGAATAAAATAA
>JAMZAV010013027.1:0-17113 GCA_024449915.1 Sweltsa coloradensis | reverse complement strand
GGGAAAAAATCAGGGGGGCCCGGTTTTTATTTTTGGAGCGGGAAAATTGGGATAGACATTTTTTACGCACACTTTTATTTTGGAAAAAAACTTTTCAATTTTTATCCTTTTTTTCATATCAGTAAAAACCAGGTCGTCACAGTTTGAGGTTTTTGCAAATCAAGAAATACTAGTTGCGAGTCGTATTTCCGTTTTTCTGGGACCCTAGTGTGTTTTCCCTAAAACTTTTTTATGCGGATTTTATGTCGTTTACTTCTGTGGGTTTTGGACCGGGTACTTTTTAAAAAAAGGTTTTTAAGTGTTTGTGATTGTGGACGATTAAAGTCAGTGCTAGGTAATATTATACCCAAAAACCCACAAAAATTTTTTAAAACCCCACCCAAGCATTTCACACCCAAAATTGTTGGATCTAAAACACAGCCAACCCTTACAATTTAAAGTTTTGAATATAGATGAAGGACCAAACTTTCGTTTAACAGAAGTTGTCCCTACACATTTTTAAAAAATCATTGACCCCTGTGATACAGCCAAGCGAAAAAATTGGAATGCATGAAAAAAAACATGATGAACGAAACAAAATTACAGTTGATTCATATCAATCTTGTACAAACAACAAGCTTGGCGCATTAAATTTCTACGATACACTTTACTCCTATTTTTTAAATTCCTTACTTGCACGACAGCAATACGAAAAAATTAGCAAAACTAAACCAGTATCGATATATTAGCAAAATCTTACAATTCAAACAGCCATCTTGATGTGTTATTTTTTTGTGTTGTTGTGTGTTCAAAACCAGGATACCCCTTCGTCGGTAAGCCCCCTATAAGCGCTTCACGCATCGATCGTTTCTACCCCACTCCCGAGTCACGACCACGGTGATGGAAGTGAAGGTCTTACCTTCGTTTTCGATCCCTGGCCCTGCTCAAAAACCCTCTCTTAAAAACCCCCAATTTTGTCTCTCCCTATTGGCGATTTGATAACCCCCTCCTTGATGACCCGAGCTTTGGGGTTTGCTGCGCGAGCTCCTTGTCTCGTTTGAGGCCCGTCGCCAACTCACACCTCCCTCCCCCACTGGGGGGACGCTCTCAAGCGGGGAGATTGGGCCCACGAAATACGATTTGTTCACTGCGCAGAAGCTAAGGACGAGACTTTCTCGGTCTGGAGCGACGAGTCGACGAATCGTGTCCAATCCCCTGTTGCGGGAAACACCACGGCCGACCTTGTCGCGCGAACGAGCAGGTCCCGAGGGTACCGCGAAAAAAGCGAGAGAGGTTGGCAAACTCTCGATATCCCCAGTACTTGCAGTAATAGCCCGGCGGCTCCAAATCTGGCGCGGGACATGGCCCGACATTTCAGCCCGAAACAACTTCGCTTAGAGGGGAAAATCGTGTCGGACGGTCCGTCTCTCTGCACGCTCCCAAGGGGGGGCCCTTTTCCCATGCCGTTACAGTCCCATGCCCGTGTCATCGAGGGGGGAATCCCCTTTTGTTCGATTTCCTTGCCAAACACTCTCTCGTCTTCAAGGAGGTAAGGCCCCCGGATAGACGGTCTCACTTGGGAGTTCTACTCGTTTTCTGGGGAGCGTGGGACCGGTTCAGGGAAGTGCTGGAGTGCTTTTGGAGTTGGGCAGCCTCCAAAGTCGGCTCAGAAGTCCGTCCTGACTCTCCTCCCGAAAGGGAGACAGGATGGACATCAAAAACGGGCGTCCCATCCCCCTACTCACTGGGACTAAAAGATCCTGGCCCGCCCCTGGAAACGCCCGAGTAAAGTAGTGGGCTCCCTGGTCCATCCTGCCCAGGGGCGCATTCCCGGAGGACAATTTTTGATGTTCCACCTGCACAGGGACGTTTTAGAAACGCCAACGCAGAGGGAGTACCCCTGGCAATTCTGCCCCGGGATCAAAGGGAGCTTTCGACAGGGTAAACCAGACTATCTCTTTACCTTCCCGTCCCTTTGGGTTCGGAGAGTCGTTCGTGAGTCCCCTGCGAACGCTTACGCCGGCCCCAGTGCCATGTGCGGGTAGGGTGTTCCCTCACGGCCCCTTTAGCTTTTGGCCGTGGTATAAGGCAGGGTTGTCCGCGTCGGGGCTACTCTTCTCTCTGGCGCCAAACCGTTCCTCAGACTTTGCAGGTCGATCTCCAGGGTTTTTTCCCCCCGGAACTGCCCCCAAAGGCCGTTTTTTCGGCACCCGGACCCCGGCTTTTTTTTCCCGAGACGGGCTTGTCCGTTGGAAAGTTACACCCTTGCCCCCGCCCGGGCGAGTCAATCCGGTGGGGACAGGCCGGGGTGGGCAGTTGGGAAAAGGGACCGTTGGCCACCCCTCTGCTTTTGGGGGGGAAAGGTGCTTCCGGGGTGGTTCTGGGGAAAACCAGCTGAGGGCTGGGACCTGGGGGAACTCTCGGTTCTTGTAAACCCCTCGGGGTGGCTTTTTTTAGGGCGCGGCCATGCGTTTTGGGGGTCGCGCTGGTTGCCCCCAGTTCCTCGTCCAAGGTTGGGGCCCAGTTCCGTTGTCCTCCCCTCCGGCCTTGCCCCGGATGAAGAACTGGAAACCGTTGGGCGGGGGAAGGCCCGGGGACCTTTACGGCCTGCGCCCGCCCAAAACTGGGAATTTTTCTTGTTCCCCCGCCGGGGGGCAGTTCCTTTGTTTGCCCTTTTTAAACCCCTTTACGACCCCCTTT
Source organism: Sweltsa coloradensis (assembly GCA_024449915.1). Classification (NCBI taxonomy): domain Eukaryota; kingdom Metazoa; phylum Arthropoda; class Insecta; order Plecoptera; family Chloroperlidae; genus Sweltsa; species Sweltsa coloradensis. The sequence continues at coordinate 14,434 of JAMZAV010013027.1, read as the reverse complement.
GTCACGCGACCCACATTCCTCAAAGTCCGAGTCGGGCCTTGGGGGGAATTTTGGGTTTAACGGTGGGGCCTACCCGGGCCGCCAAATTCCTTCGCCCGGTTTGTTGAGGTTTCCCGAAAAAAGGCCCAAAAAATTCCCCCCTTACTGTTGGGGTGGTGCATTTACGGCCTCCTGACCCTGGGGCCACCCGTTTTTACCTCCTGGCTCCTGGTGTGGGGGGGCCATCTCTATTTCGTGACCACAGGGGGACAATCTCCCTTGTACAGGAGCCCTGGATCCCAAAGGACCCGGGGGCTTTTTTGACCTCCGCTTTCTGGGGTCAAGGGGGTTCCCGGGTCCTAAAACCCTGGCCACCTCGTTCTTCAAAACCCCCCCCGTTTTGGCAGTGGGTCCCTCTATTTCCCGGACCAACACAAAACCATCCGCGGATATCGGGAGGGGCCGGGAAGGGTTCCCAGAGGTCGGGCCATGAGCATAACTGGAAAGGCCGGGTTTTTCCTTTTCCTTCCAAAGGCGGGCGGTTTAAAAGGGGTTAAAGCCCGTTGAACCCCGACCCCCGGGGTTGTTGGATTGGCGAGGCTGGTTTGGTTTCTTGTGATGAGGAGGCGCTCTGTCCGCCCTTTGATGGGAGCCCTCTTCTGTCGGGGCACTGCCCTGAAAAAAGAATTCATGTTTTTAGTGACCGATGGGGTTGGGTCCCCCCAAACCCTAACATTTTTTAGTATCTTTCCGGGTTTTTTAGTATCTAGACAAAAAATGAAGAAGCCCATCAGGTCTTCCTATTTTTTATTATATTTTTTTTTGTTTCTCTTTATATATTAAAGTCTTTTTTGATGTTCCGTCCCATTTAGTTCTTTTTGTTTCTCTTTTTTTTGGAAAATATACCTTTTGGAAGATGTTTTCTCCCCCCTTTCGGTACAATTATAAAAAAAATATAAATAAAAAAATAAATAAATAAAAAAATAAAAAACACACACGCACCGCACCACGCACACGCAACGCACCACACACACACCCCACACACAACGTTTTCCCCGGGGTGTTTTTTTGCTCCGATTTTTGACCAACTTGGACGACCATCCTTGTCACGCCATGACCCGACACTTCCTCGGAAAGTCCCGGTCTGGGTTTTGGGGGGAAAAAAAGTTTGTTTCCCCCCCTTATCGGTGGGCCTGCACCCGGGGAGCACGCCCCGATTCCTTCGCACGTTTGGTTGCTTGGTCTCCTAAAACCAAAGCCAAAAAACTTCCCTTACTTCTGGGGCCTGCGTGACACCCCTCTCACCTGACCTCACTGATCCCTACAGCGACCCCCCCGTTTTTTCCTCCTGGTCTGCCTGGGTGTGGGACTTTGGGGACCTACTCGTCGGTGATGAGTGGGTAGACGGGGACTCATGAGGGCTTCGACAATCTGCCTCGTGTACACGCGAAGCCCTGGGATCAAGGGGGAACAGGACCGGGTTTTTTTGTGACCCCCGCTTTCGTGGGGTCAAGGGATTCCGGGCCCTGAACCCTGGCCACCATCGCTTTTTACCGTGCCCGCTCTCGGGCATGTGGGCCCCTCTAATTCCCGTGCCCAAACAAGGGGGCCATCCCTTGTTTACATGGTAAAGGGGGCTCGGCTAGACGGTTCCGCAGAGGGTCAATGGCCAATGACCCATAACTGGAAAGGCCTAGCCCGCCCGCCACCCTTTTGGGACAGATTCCGAGGGGGGGGTGGGCGTTCAACAAAAACCCGTTGGCGACCCCATTTTCCTATTTCATGGGGGTTTGGTCCCCTCCCGCCGGGCCCCTTGGTGCCTGGTGGGGGGGTCGGCGTGGCACATGGTGGTGTCCTGTCGGCGGGCCACCCATGTCGTTTGGGCCGACCCCTTAAGAGGCTTTGGGGGACCCCAGGTTGTCTCCCCGAGATTTGATGTGGGGTTCTGGCCGACAACACCTCCACTATGGGTTCAAACGATTTGGCCCAACTTTGTCTAGGTTGGCCAAGAGCAAATTACAGGTATAGTTTTGTTTCCCCAAAGGACGGCAGGGCGCCCTCTCCCTACGAGGGGTCCTCAAACCCGTCTGAAGTCCCGACTCCCAAGGAGTATGTTTGGGCCCCTTTGGGGAGGGACGATGGATGGCTTTAGGAAAAGGGGTGATAGAGGGCGCTCTGCCCCTCCTTGATGGGGACCCTCTTCTGTCAGGCATAACCCCTGTAAAGACTTATTTTTCTTTAGTGACGTGGGTTTGTACCCCCAAACCCTAATTTTGAAAATTGTTTTTTTCTCCTTGGTTTTTAGTATCTAGACGGAAAGGAAAAGCCCATCGGGCTTTCCTAGTTTATTTTTTTTTTTTTGTTTCTATTATATCTTAAAGTCATTTGATTTCCGTCACTTTTATTTTCTTTTTGTTTCTCTTTTTTGAAAAATACCCTTTTTGGGAAGAGTTTTTCTCCCTATCGGTAAAATTATAAATAAATAAATAAAAAATAAATAAATACACACACACACCTGTCCTTGGTCGGAGGTAGACGTTTTTTTCTTTCCCGCTCCCGCCTCTGTGCTATTTTGTCCCTTTTTAGCTTTACAGTCTTTGTGTGGCCGTTTTCAACCAAACACTTGTTTTTTTGATTGTGTTTTCGGCGTTTTTTTGTGTCGTTATCTTTCGGATTTCTTTCTTTTTAACAATTTCATCTTGTTCATTTTTTCTCCTCTTTCGTTTGGGTGGGGTTTTCATTGTCGAATTTTTTATTTTTAAGCATTTTTTACCTTGTATATTTTTTGCATGCTATTTTTTTCATTCAGGTGACCCTTAGTAGGCTTCCCCTGAAAGCCTTCTTGTGTTTGCTGCACTAGAGTGAACCTCGCCACGCATTCTAGTGTAGTTTTCTTTTTGAATTTTTAAATTTTTAAACCCTTTTGGACTCTCCCATTTTTCTAAATCTGAAAAAATTTTTTATTTTTCTTTGATTTTTCGTTTTTCTTGTCCAGCTTGCTGCTGGCCCTCGGGCCGGGTAGCAACTGAGTTTTTCCCTTGTCAGGCGGGGTTATTCTTTTTAATTCAAAATACTTGGGTTTTTGGGTGACAAAATAGGCCTAAAGTTTATTGGAACCCCCTGTCCACGTTGTCAAAAAGGGGGCAGGCAGGGGCAAGAAACCCCCCCCAAAACAGGGGGGCAAAAACCAGTGGTGTCTATGCCCTTGTAAAGGGGGGACATAGCCCCTTGATCTACTACCTGTGACTGCCATCGGCCTTCTCTGGCGCAGTCACATCCCTGTAAAACAACAGGCGGTGCGCGGGCTGATCAGTCCACCAGACTTAACGTTCTTCCCGTCTCTCCGCGCCTCAACGGGGGTATCTGACATTAGGTGCGACTAGCCCTGTTGAGGCTGCGTCAACAGTTACTGTGGTGGCTGGTTCAGCCAGCGCACTAGCACCGTTTTCCTGTGACGCCAACCCTCACTTCACCCATGGTCACGCCGACGTTGCTCCTGGGACCCCGACCCCCAAGTCAATAGGCCCCACCATGGCTCAGGCTTGATGTCGGGGCGGGTCAACGGACACAGGGCCGGGCAGACCCCCCCCCCCTCCGTAAATCAAGCATGTCCAAAGAAGGACAGGCCATACTGTTTCCCTTTTATTTAGAACGTGACCTCTCGCAGTAAGCGGTCCCCACTGATCCATTGGGGGCAAAAAAAATTACTTTTTCCTCCCGGATGTCACAGGCCGTGGGCTTTTTTTCTAAAAAATAAGGCCTTGGTGGATAGCTTCATGTTTATTCGGAGGTATCGCATAAGGACCCGTTCTTGCAGGCTCGCAGACTAGTCCTCCCGCGGAGCGTTCTGGTCTCTCCAATGCGAGTCCCCACATTTCCCCACCAAGTCATCGAGGGCCCAGTTGGCCAGACTTGTCCGACTCGTGTCCCGAGGCTTACACACCGTTGGGGTGAGAGAGGCCCACGTTGGCCACGTCTTTAGTTTTGCGGGGTCTTTGTGTCAAGGCGGGAAAAAATCAAACTGCCAGATTCCATTCTGGTAGATTATGATGGGGAATGCAATCGCGTGTTCCTCAGCTTCGACGACGTAAAATGCTTCAAGTGCAAACAGGCCGGGCACATTGCCCGTGCCTGCACGCTATTGTCAACAAAGGGGGGACACCTGCCGACGGGGCCTCCCCCCCCACGTCTGGAGGGGGAGAAGAGGGGGGAACTCGTTGCGAGTGGGAGTGCTGTTTCCACCACTTTCCCAGACGAGTGTGTGCCCTCATCCACCCCCGGCGACTGTCCAAACTTCGAGCATGTCCCCCCCCCATTTGGAATGGAGCGCGAGTACTCAACACCTATCGCTGCTTACCCCAAAAGACGGAGATGGCTTCACTCGGTCTCTGGCAGCGAAAACCCCGCAGTGAGTCCCCTGCTAAGAAGCGACAAAGGCAGGGTGAGGGGCAACACCCCGGCGAGGTGTCCCTGCCCCCGGCTGCCGTGGAGCTTCTTAACAGTGAGGAAGCAACAAACACATGTCCACAGTGATTCCGCAGTTCTTTTTCGGGTGTTAAGGGGAGCGTCACCCCTTAAGATTGCTCATCGCTTCACCCAAGATATAGAGGGACTTTTTTCGATGCTGCTGTTTGGTCAAGCCGGCCCAGGGAAGTGCGAGCATAAGGGCCAGGGGAACGCCTTTAGGCACCTGCGCAAGGGACAAAACTTCACTTAGGTCTGGTGATTTCGATTTTTCTCTCTCCAGGTCAAACTCGCAAGAGGGCCTCGTGTCAAAAGGAGTGGAGTGTCCCAAAAACAACATGGGGGGGACAACCATACCACACTAAAAACCCCCCCCCAAGAGCGTACGCACGACTCAAGTGGGGGCAGTGTCCGTTTTCCCTTTATCGCCATTTTTCCCCAGTCTCCTTTACAGGAGACGAACACCCTCGCACCACTTCCCCTTCTTTATCCAAAAAAACCTTTCCCTTTCAACCCCCCAGTTCAAATGTGACGGGCACCATGATCGGACTTCGCAAGTCGTCCCGTTGGTTTCCCTGCTCCCAAAATTCTGTACCCGGCTATTTCAAGAATTCCTGGGGATTCCCCCCCACAAAACGGTCGCTCCATGTTATATCCATTTATGTGCTCATGACCACACGTGGTCTAGATGTGTAGGGCTCCTCGAGCGACCATTGCGATGACGTGGGTGGCTGGGGCCGACGCACAGTTTCCCTTTTGGGGGGGGTTTTCAACTGCACGTTTTAATCCAATATCGCAGGTCTGTGGCAATGAGCGGTTCCACGAAGTAAATCTGCTCAGAGAATGGTCATGGCGGCAGACTTCTCCGATTGTGGCGGGATTTATCCCGTCGAACCCGGAACACCTTCGTCGGTAATGCCCCCCCATCACAGCGCTTCACGCATGTCGTTTTACGCCACTCCCCAATCACGACCACGGTGACGGAAGTGAAAGGGCTACCTTCGTTTTCCGATCACCTGGCCCTGCCCAACCCCTCTCTCTAAAAAGCCAAAATTTGTTCTCCCTATTGGGGGATTGATAACGCCCCCTGATGACCGAGCTTTGGGGATTGCAATTTCGCGGCTCCTTCTCTCGTTTTTGGCCCCCTCGCCAGCTCTACACCTCCCCCCCACCCCTGGTGGGACGCTCTCAAAGGAGATTGGGACCACGACATACGATTTTTTCGACTGGCAGACAGTAAGCGAGAACTTTCGTCCGTTGGGGCACGAGTCGAGAATGTGTCCGATCCCCCGCTTGCGGGAAACACCACGGCCGACCTTGCTCGCGCGAACGAGCAGGTCCGCGAGGCGACGCGCGAAAAGCGAGAGAGTGTTGGCAAACTCTCGATATGACCATACTTGCAATAGATAGTCCTGCGGCTCCAAATTGGCGCGGGAATGGCACCGACATTTCAGCCACTAAACAATTCGCTTTTGAGGGGCGAACGTGTCGGACGGTCCGTCTCTCGCACAGTGCAAGGCGGGATTTCCACCGTCTCAGTGCCCTGCCCGTCGTCATCGAGGGGGAATCTCCGTTGTACGAGTCCTTCCAACACTCTCTCGTCTTAACTTGAGAGTCTCGATCGCCCCTTTTTCCCCCTAAAAACTCACAGAAGCATGGGCTCCCCGAACAAAAATGGCCCCCGGCATAGACGGTCCACTTCGGAGTTCTACTCGTTCTTCTGGGTGAGCTGTCGACCCGTTCAGGGAATGCTGGAGTGCTCTCTGGAGTTGGGCCCTCCAAAAGTCGGCTCAAAAGTCCGTCCTGACTCTCCTGCCCAAATCAGGAGACGGATGGACATCAAGAATGGGTCCCCCTCTCCCCACTCACTGTGGACTACAAGATCCTGGCCCGCGCCCTGGAACGCGCCTGAGTGAAGTAGTAGGGTCCCTGGTCCATCCTACAGGGGGATGCATTCCCCGGGGGGACAATCTTTGAAATCTCCACCTGCACAGGGAGTCTTTGAATACGCCAACGCAGGGGAGTACCCCTGGCAATTCTGTCCCTGGTCAACAGGGGGGCGTTCGACAGGGTTTTCCACGACATCTCTTTCCCTTCTCCGTACCTATGGGTTTTGGAGAGTCGTTCGTGAGTACCCCGCGAAAGTCTCGCCGGGCCATGGCCATGTCGGGTAGGGTGTTTTCCTCCGCACCCCTTTTCTTTTGGCGTGGATAAAAGGGAGGGTTGCCCCTGTCGGGGTTACTCTTTTCTCTGGCTGCCGAAACCCTTCCTCAGACTTTGCAGGTCGAGTCTCCAGGGATTTGTTCTCCCCCGGTCAACCTGAAAGCAGGCTCGTTTTTTTCGGCTACGCCGATGGCCCCTTTTCGGTTTTTTTGCCGAGACGGAGACTTGTCCGTCTCCGAGAAGGTACGGTCTATCCCCACAGTCCGGAGGCCCGCTCAAGCCGAAAAAACGAAGGCCTGTGGTCGGGCATTGGACAGGCGTTGGACACCCCTCTTGACTTCGCTTGGTCGGGGAAGGTGCTAAAAACCTGGGGGTTTTTTTGGGGAAAACGCCGCTGTAGGGTGGGGCCTGGGGGAAAATGCTCGTTTAAATTCCGGGTGCAATCCTCAGGTGGCTTTTTTGGGCGTCGGCCAGTCGTTTGTGGTCCCCGGGCCGGTTGCCAAACCCGTTTTGCTCCAAGGCTGTGGCACCGTTTCCCGATTGTACCTCCCCCCCCGCTCTTTTTTTAACCGGATGCGGGAGAACTGCAAACTTTGATGGCGGGCAGGAGCATGGACTCTTTACGAGAACCTGCGCTCCTGTCCATCTGGGAGGACTTGGACGTTCACCTTCCCTCCAAGGTGGGCCTGTTCCGGGTTTTTTGCCACCGATTTTTTGACCAAAATTGGGCGACCATCCTGTCCGCCATGACCCGACCTTCCTCGGAAAAATACCGACGTCTGGGTCGGGTGGCAAGTCTTGTTTCACCCCCCATCGGTGGGCCCCGCAGCCCGGAGCAAGTCCCAAAATTCCCTTGCACGGTTTGGTTGCAGGTTTCCCCGCAACCAAAACCAAGAAATTCCCCTCTACTTCTGGGGCCTGCGTACATCCCTCCACGCTGACCCCACTGATCCCTACAGCGACCACCCCGTTTATTTCCTTTCCCGGTCTGCACGGGATGTGGGGCTTTCGGGGGCCTATCGTCGGTGTGAGTGGGTAGCCGTGGATCATAGAGGGCTTGACAATCTGCCCCGTGTACACGCGAAGCCCTGAGGATCAAAGGAACCCAAACCGGGCTTTTTTTGCCCCCGCTTTTGTGGGGGCAAGGAGATTCCGGGTCCTGAACCCCGGCCACATCGCTCTTCTACCGTCGCCCGCCCCTCTGGCATGTGGGGCCCCCCATTTCCCGTGACCAACAGGCGGACCATCCTGCTTGAATCATGGTGAAGGGGGTCGGCATAGACGGTTCCGCAGAGGGTCATGGTCCAATGACCGCATCAACTGGAAAGGCCTAGCCCGCCCGCCTCCCGGGGACTAGATTCCGAGGTGGTGTGGCGCTTCAACAAGAACCGTTCCACCCCATTTTCCTATTTTTGCGGGTTTTGGCGCCTCCGCCGTGCCCCTTTGGGGCCCCGGTGGAGGGGTCGGCGTGGCACAGGTGGGGTCCTGTCGGCAGGCCGAACCCATGTGGCGATTTGGCCGACTCGCTCAAAAAGGATTTGGGGCGCCAAGGTTGTCTTCCCCAGATTTTTATGTGGGTTCTGGCCCGACAACACCTCCATATTGGTAAACGATCTGGCCAACTTTGTTTGTGTTTGGCCCAAAAGCACAATCTCAGGTACTAGTTGCTTTTCAAGGACGGCAGGGGGGCCGTCTCCCACGAAGTGGTCCCCAAAACCCGTCTGAAGTCCCGACTCTCAAGGGGGTATGCTTGGCACCCTTGGCGAGGGACGAACCCGGGTTTGAGGGAATGGTTGATAGAGAGGCGTCTGCTCCGCCTTGATGGGGACCTCCTCTTCTGTCAGGCACTGACCCTGTAAAGACCTTCAGTTTTTTTAGTGACCGATTAGGGTTTGTACCCCAAAACCCTAACCTTGTTTATTGTTTTTTTTCTCCTTGGTTTTTAGTATCTAGACGGAAAGGAAGAAGCCCTTCGGGCACTTTCTAGTTTTATTTTATTCTTTTGTTTCTCATTATATATATTTAAGTCATTTTTGATTTTTCCGTCACACTTATGTTCTTTTTGTTTCTCTTTTTTGAGAAAATATATCCTTTTGGAAGATTTTTTTCTCTCCCCTATCGTACAATTATAAATAAATAAATAAAAAAATAAATAAATACACACCCCGGCACAACGCCACACCTGCTGTAACACTCCCACATCACAAAGTACACTCACACCCCCGAAACCCAAACACACAATCACAAACTTTCCCACACACATCCATACATTTCTGTACTATTATATTATATTAGTGAATGATAAGCATTTAATACTTGTTATTTTCTTTAATTTTTCCCGTGTTTATTTGTTAATTTGAGTCTGTGCTTACTGCTATATGCTTATGTTTGTGTTGTATATCTTATGTCTAATGTATTGCACTTGGGGGGGCTTCGCCCTGGTTGTCAATAAAGAATAAATAAAAATAAACAATACACTTAGTCAGGGCTCATGACCAAAAGCCTGGCGATTTTTGTTATGAAAGCAAACCACCTATACAGTTCTCTTCAGGACACCTAAAAAGAAAAAAGAAAATACATGTTGGCAATCTAAGAACCTGCTCGGAACATACTTCCGGCCTATCAAAGTTATACATAAAAAAATTAAGAAAAAAATACATATTTTCATCACAAATCACTTTAATTGAAGCTTCTACATTTATTGACCAGATGAATGCCCTTAAACTTAAATTATGTTAAAATGTGTAAAATGTTCAATCCCAAAATAATGAAATTACAAAAATAAGCATAAGAATAATATTATTATTAATAATAATCAATGTCAACAAATAATAAAATGAAAATAAAAAAATTGGACATTTAGTGAAAGTAAATGAAATTCCAAAATTTTTATGGACCAAGAAAATACCTTATTTAATATTCATAATATAACATGACACGTAACAAGTAACAACAATAGTCAATAATGTGATATTACTACTAAAGCAATAATGACATTAATTTCAGTTTTTGCTTTCACAGCCTCAAATAATAGAGGAATTATTAACTTTGTGAGTCATTTCGTTATGATCAATGTTTATTATTCAGATTCAGTGACTTGCAAAATAAATACTTTTACTAATTCTTATAAAAAAATATGTTATATAATATAAATATAAATGATAACGGTGTACTGTACAAGTTTCAATAATGATACATAATTCACGAACTCTATATTAATAACGTTTAGTGTAGGTGATCAATCATTCGTTCTTATGCTTTTGGCATAATAATAAGTATAATATATTACGAAATAAATAAACCAATCAACGAAAAATACTTATCAATTGCAAAAAACAAATTTTTCTCATCCATGATGTAAAATGTTTTGCATACAAAATATTTCTGCACAATTAACTTAAAAAATTACGATATAGACGACTTAAAATTATTCGACTTATTTTGTTTTCTCTCATTAACTTTTTGATTATTGATCCTCGTCATCGTCTCCCAGCTCATCGTCATCAAGTTCCCTTCAATTTCTACCATGTTGTCACATTCATTTTCTTCACTTTCAGACTTACAGGAACACAGTCACAACAGATAAATCTGCTTTGCGACAGCTGCATCTTCCTCCCTGGCATCTGGAAGTAGTGCATCTACCCTCACCAATTGCAGTACAGCCTTTGGTGCTGGAAGTTGGCCCGTCATTATTGGAGTCCAGACATCCTCCTTCCAATTTCCAACCATACTTTTCAGGTGAGGGGATTATTGGTTTTGCTGTGGTGTCATTATTGGTGACCCACGTAGAATTGCGTGGTGAAGTGCATCCCTAGTAGGTGGAAGGCTCTCAGATTGGGTTTGGTTTCTGGGTAAACCAGCCACCATCTTAATTTATCAACCTGTTTCAATCCGAGTAGGCAAGTAAACCTGACAAATAAATCCCTCGAGCGCAGTGAATGTAGTATCGTTTGGTAGTAAATCATTCCCTAGGTTTGCAAGTGCACTTATAAAACTATCATTGGCATTCTTAAAAGCTTTCCAGAAACTTTAGTTTTCCTTTGCCTGCAAACCTCCTGTATTGTCTGCACCACTCAAAGCATGTAGACCAGGAAATGCAGAGATATTCTGGCCCGAGAGTTTCCCAAATATGGGTTTTAGAGGAATAGTCCGGTTTCAGCTCTCCTTTTCCAGTAACGAAGTTCGTGTCCGCGCATAATTCGGTGTACCTTCTAAGAGCTAACACAAAAAAAAATCAGTGTCTGGTGAGTGAATGTTGATTCTAGACGCACCCTTTTTCGTTACTTCAGCTGTGTGAAAACAAAACTTAGTATCAGCTTCTTCCTGATTACTCTGAGATGGATCACATCACTGTGTGGTTGCTTTTCACTCACATCCCCGTGCTACAACAACATTTTTTTCCATGTGTAAATGACTTTTTCCCGAATCTTCTTTGACATGTAATGTGTCAGTTCCATTTTAGATTTCAAATGAGATAAATACTCTTCATTGTTACGTTTGCTATATTTGTTGTATCTGTGATGTGGTAAGCTACCATGGTTGATGCCCTTTTTTCTCTTTTTCCCGTGTTGCCCGTCTTCAGAGAGTTATCCACGTCATATCGGTCAAAAACCACATGCAGTTTTATCATAGTGCCTGTATTTCATTAGCAACACTTCTGCAAAATGATTTGCTAGCTGACTACAGTTTTTAATGCTGTCGGGCTTTTGAAACGACTGGAGTTCTGCCATCCCATCAACAAGTCCAACCACAAATTCACCACTGTTATTGGCTTCTGTATATTCCTTTTTTGCGGCAATTGCTATTTCATCATGAACATCAGGAAATGTATCTTTACCGCAAGGTAGTTTTTCCAGGATAGCCTCCCGATTACTTTTTTGATGACATTTCAGCATTGTGCCATCAGCAGCAAACAGAGATCTTGGGACAACTGAAAGTTCGTGTTTCCATATAGCTTCTTCGATGTTTTATTCCGGGCGGGATTTGGGTAAACCAATAACATACGAGCAAACAGGTTTCTATCTTCTTTGAGATCAATTGTACTACCTCCACTTTTCCAGTTTAACTTTTTTTCCCATGTTCTTAAAATATCTGCATCAGCAAAACAGAATTCTTTGCAGGACACATTAACACAACAACAATACAAGATAGTGAATACGTTTTCATAAAAATTTGTTGAGCTATTATTGTAATTATCGTCAGCATTATTTATTGTTACATTTAATAATTATCACATTCCTGGCTCATTTTACTTAATAATAGTTTCTGAAAGAAATAACATGCAAAAAATTACTTTCTATCATTTCGCCTGCGAAAACAAAGCATTGAAATTATTACCATTGTTTGTTGTCATTGTTGGTTGTATTTGTATGGATAAATTTCTTTGTTATCAGTAAGTTAATATTGACATACGAATTTAATCTTTGTAAAAAAATATGAACACATTTAGCATATGGCTATTTTGCATTTTTTCTAAATTTATTATTTTTTGGATTGTTGTTATTTTTATTATAATATTACTGTGATTATAATCATTATTGAATCATTGTATTGAACATTTTACACATTTTATAACATTTTTAAGTGTGAGGACACTTATCTTTTTTCAATAAATGCATAATAGCTTTGACAAAAATGATTTGTAAATAGCTTTAATTATTTTATCATTAATTTATTTATGCATAACTTTGATAGGTCATAAATGTACTCAGAGCAGATTCCGAGATTGCCAACATGTATTTTCTAATTCTTTGAGGTGTCCTGAAGAGAACTGTATAGGTCGCTTGCTTTCATCACAAAAATCGCACGGCTTTCTATATCACCGAACATGATGCCTGACTAAAATCCTAATATTTGAAAGTTCAGTGCGCCAGTTCCGCTGATACAGTGGCGTAGTCGGTTTTAATAGGCTCAGCACCCTGTAGTACGTTCGTTACATGTGATTTAAACACTCTTTTGCTGGTCGACATTTAATCGAGTGATCATCGACCCAACGTCACATCCTCTGGCTCTTTGTTGTTAACCTTATCTCTAAATTCTTTCCATAGCCCCCTGCGCCTTCAACTGGCTCTAATGCCCGAGGGTTGTTAGGAGCGTCGCCACCTCTGCATCGTCGCGGGTCGAACGAGATCCCGTGACTTCCCCTTTTTTACTCCAGCAGAGTCGCGAGGGTTTTTGTGATGTCCACGGCATCCCTAAGGTCGTTTTGGACAAAGTTTAACGACTCTGCGTGCGTTTTCCTACCCGTCCTTAAGTTTTGTCCTTTTCTCGCCAAGGTTTAAACATGAAGCAGCAGAGCATACAAATACTTTTCCGGCTCCTGATGCACATTGAGGCGGTAATGATTGATAGATGATCACGAGCCAACCTTCTTAGGAACTTTCCTCCTTCAAGTTCGTAAGTTTCTACCTCAGAAGATCGCAGCCTGACATCTACGATGTCGTACTTACGCACGCAGTCAACGAGGTGTGTATTCTCTAGCTGTACAGGACGAGAGGAGGAACTCTTCGTCTACAACTGATTGAAAATAGATGTCCGTAGAGTCTGCCGCTAGTTTTTCTACCTCCTTACGTGACTTTAGGCGTCTTCCACGCACCATGCTGACGTCCAACCACTTGATGGTTGTCTGAGGATCGGTGCCTTGGAGCTCTTTAGCCGATGTTATAGAGCCTGCTGCACAACGACTTATCTCTTCAAACGCGTCCTGGGCAAAGCTCTTCTTGTTCTTAGTGGTATATTTGGTAATGTACCAATTGAGAAGAGCCGTTCGTTCACCTACAAACTGGTTGTCCATGTTCCCTCCCTATGCCAACAGGACTGCAGGATTATAATCGTTGACGTCGACCTCTTCATTTTTCCGCGGTACATCGTAGAGCCTGCTATTAGTTTATAATGCCTTACGGGCAGAAACAGAAATTGTGACGTCTCGCAATATTAGCTGATCTGTAACCACACGAGGGAATGAGAATCGACAAACTCAGCGGAATTCATGCTTTGTTTTTTTGTTTTGCATCTAGTATGAGTTGTGTTTGTGCCGTTGGAAATGCTGAACTCTGGTAAAGAACCGGACATTTTTTTTTGTTCATTTATTTTAATCAACACCTGATACATATGTTTGGAAGTATCCTTCGAACTTACGTTCATATACACTTCCGTTAATAACACAATACATTCTTTATTTATCTTACATTGTTTCATTCCTTGATTAAGTTGTGTACACTTAGATTTTAAGTACTCAGTCTTTTGACTACTCTGACACTTAGTGCCGTACAGAGTTTGTCTTAATCTCTTTACATAATGATGTCTTAGTCTTTTGAGTTCACTTATATTTAGTTTGGTCCTGATCTTAAGTTTTATCTTAGTCTCATTCATTACAATTGTACTTAGCTACTTGCAGTGCCTCCTTACTTGTAACTTGATTAGCTATCTTTTAGTCAATATCTTGACATAGTTTTTAAGCCAATCATGACTGTTCGAATAAACAGTCACAATTGACTTGTCTTTTTCTTTTGTTCTTTTCTTTTCTTTAATCTTTCAATCTTTATTATACTTTATTGTACATACAACATGATACAGGAGGGAGCACATTACATAGTATTATACAGAGATCTTACATTCGTTTCATTCCTAGGTTAAGTTGTGTACACTTAAGTTTAAGTACTCAGTCTTTTGGCTACTCTGACGCTTAATGTCGTACAGAGTTGTTTATTTCCTAAGTAGGATAGTAACTCAAACTTTGAACTTACTTTATAGTTAGTTCATAATCAGGTTTTAGACCTTTACATAATAATGTCTTAAGTCTTTTGGGCTCACTTTACTTTAGACCTTT